>JAYMFT010268762.1:0-10657 GCA_038088735.1 Panulirus argus
ATAATAACAATAATAACAATAATAATAATAATAATAATAATAATAATAATAATAATAATAATAATAATATTAATAGTAACAGTAATAACAATAATAATAATAATATTAATAATAATAATATAATAATAATAATAATAATAATAATAATAATAATAATAATATTAACAATAATAATAATAAGAAGAAGAAGAAGAAAAAGAAGAAGAAGAAAAAGCAAAAGAAGAAAAAGAACAAGAAGAACAAGAACAAGAAAAAGAAAAAGGAGAAGACGAAGAAGTAGAAGACAAAGAAGAAGAAGAATAAGAAGAAGAAGAAGAAGGACAAGACGAAAAAGTAGAAGACAAAGAAGAGGAAGAAGATTAAGAGTTACAAGCTACCAAGAGTCGCTCAGCGGAGGCGGCCTTATTAGCGAGTTGGGGTTTGCCGGGGTTTGACGGGTGGTTGGGCGTGGGGGGAAGGCTGGCTCACAGAGTCGCCACAGTGTCCCCCTTGTGTATGGGTTAAACCTCAAGTGGCGGAGGGGCGGGGTTAGCGAAGGGGGTTGGTGGCACCAGAGGAGCAATAGGCTCATCACCAACCCCTCCCCCCCCCCACCACCGACTACCCTGACCAATGGCTCTCCACCCGGGCAGAAAATGAAGCCAGACAGCCGAGGTCACCCGGCGGCGCCATCTTGAGAAGAATCACGAAGAGGAGCATCTCTCTCTCTCTCTCTCTCTCTCTCTCTCTCTCTCTGTATCTATCTATCAATCTATCTATCTATCTATCTATATATCTATCTATCTATCTATGTTTCTATCTATGTTTCTATCTATGTTTCTATCTATCTATCTATCTATCTATGTCTGTCTATCTATCAATCAATCTATCTATCTATCTATCTATGTTTCTATCTATGTTTCTATCTATCCATCTATCTATCTATCTATCTATCTATCTATCTTTCTATTTATCTCTCTATCTATCTATCTACCTATCTATCTATCTCCCAGCTAGAAACAAACCGACACAGAATTTATGCCAGACATCAACTGTAGTTTGAGATCAAGTCTAAGAGCAGGTGCTTGGGGTGCGTTGGAGGAGGAGAGAGTGGAACACACCGACACCCACACCTGTAGTGTGTGGAGGCGGGCCACAGGGACAGTGATGCGTCTTGTTCACAATCCCACAACACAATTTGCAGGGCTGCACCTCACGCCAAACCTCATTGTGGGTTCCTTGAGCAGCCATACCCTGCGGACCAGCCACCCACCTCCTCACCCACGCTCCATGTTGGCACTGACGCTGGCTTGCCACCCTCCTGCCAACCACTTACCTCCAACTCTGCCATTCCTGTCTTATTGTACCACGCAAATCTGGATACGTACTGCTTCCTTCCTGGCTACACTCCATCCCCAAATCAGGCTAGCTGTTGTCATCACTCTGCCACCACCTTGCCAATATGCTGCCAACACTCTGTTACCATCCTGCCACCATTCACCAACCATAATGCCAACGTCCGTCTACCACCACAACAACAGAATCCAGCCGACCTCTAGCCAACACAGTACTCCTCCTCGGCCACCAAAGAGCTGATTGACTTCCAAATTCTGCCACCACCCTGCCAGCATGACCTCCCACCATCCTACCACCATTCTGCCACATCTCTTGCGTCTTCCAACAACGCCATCGTGGACAGTATCATCCGCAGTGTTGTCAGTATACCCGAGAAAAGTTGGCAGGAGGTGCCTCTCGCTGACACCATGTCCTCGACTCTTGGTTCAAGATGTTCTCCCGTGCCAACAAACCACTAACCACACCATCTGGTCCTAACCAGAGGTAGAACCTCCCAGGACCAGTGGTGGTAGGACAACACCTCCCTGGGCCGGTGGGGGGGCAGGACAACACCTCCTTGGGCCATGGGGCGGAAGGGAGAGGGGGCAGGAGAGCACCTCCCTCACAACCATCCACCAATAAACCACTTTATGAGCCACCCTTTGTGCAGACTAAACAATAACTTTTCTGGGAAATCCGGCTGCGACAGTTGGTCCCCAGAGAGCCAAGCCGTCCTCTCCTCCCGTCTCCTCCAGGTCTAGCGAGGACTAGGTCACGGGGACTAAGGCTGGGCACCAGGTCACGGGGTATGGTATGCACCTATTCACGGGGTATGGAAGGACACCAGGGCGCGGTTGCTATGGTGAGACACCAGGATCACAGGGCGTTGGGAGAGGACTGGGTCACGGGGCTATAGTAGGCCACCAGGTCACGAGACAATGGCACGGTAACCAGGTCACGGGCCTATGGTGGGCTACCAGGTCACGGGCCTATCATAGGACGGCCAGTCAGGGAGCTAGAGGGACCTCCGCAGGTGACTAACTAGTACGAGAGGCACATCTCGAGCCGTGACTCCCGTCCTTCACACAGTAACAAACCATTGGTCTACCATTTATGAGTTCAAAATGCGTTCAGGTGGCCAACTATGTAGTGACACTGACCTAACAAGAAACTCAAAAGTGATAATACTAATTCCTTTCACTCCTATTGTAGTGAAGATGTCGTTCAGTAGTTTAGACGTGATCCTCTTATCAGTGACAGTCTCCCGGGCCTTGTGATCACAGCGAATTTTGGAGATAATTCTTGCCGGAATCGGTTGTGGTCTTTCCTCGCAGCCTCCCGCTCCCAGACGCAATCATGTTAGTCTTTCTCCCGCCAAACGTACGAAGGTGGTCTCCCGCCCGCCCTCCCTCCCTCCCGCCCGCCCGACCCATGGTACGATAATTTCCTTCGTGGTTCCGATATACTGGAAGTGGCGGGTCCCCTTGTTTCCACGCATGACGGTGTCCCATACTATCATACTGCATGTCTGTGACGTTTGCCTTGTTATCCTGTCACATGCATGACAACTGTCACATGACAGGTGGTACATGTGTGACAACTTCTGTGCCGCACTACAGCGCATACGATAATATCTCTGTTTTGGTACATGACACAGAAAGCGGTGTGTCCCAGTGCTATATGCATGACAGTGTCATGTTGCCTTGTCATGAGTACGACCGCAGATGTCATGCCCTGTCACTGGTATGACCACAAGTGTGTTGCCTCGCCACACACGCAGGACACCTGTTGCTTCACCACCTAGCTACCACATACAGAATAACCTCTCTTAGCAACCTGTCATATGGATGGCAATCAGTGAGTCACTTGGGGTAAATGTCAAATCTGTCATGTTACCTGGGTACTGGCACGGTCCTTGCCTCGTGTCCTGCACCAGGGGCAACACCTGACCCAGTGTGACCTGGTGAACATGTGACACACACACACGTGTAGTCTCTCGTGTAGTGTGTACAATAACTGGCGTATATGTCGCCACGTTCACATGATAGCTAGAGAATAGATGTGAGCGAATGTGGCCTTTCTTCGTTTGTTCCTGGCGCTGCCTCGCTAGCGCGGGAAACGACGATAAAGTAAGCAGACTGCCGTCTTTAGGATTCGAACCCGGGGTGGCCCCGTGCGTGACTCATAACTGATCATAAGTGGCCACTTACAATTCATTAACTGGCCCCCTCGTGAAACATGCAGTTCATATCTGGTCTCCTGAGCTCAGGAGGCGGGTAGTGGAGGGTCATAGAAATGCTAGAGAAGATCAAGAAGATTGGCTTCTTAGATACGGGAGTTACCGTAAGCGGTGTAAAGAAGAAGAGACGAGTCTGGCTCAGTCATCATGAGGCCACAGACCACCACCACCATACGTGGGTAAGGCTGGGCAGCTGCTGCTGGCTCTTACCATGGCTCCTTTCCCGAGGGACTGGACTCTTGCGACTCTTCATGTATGGGAGCTAGCAACCCCTTCCTCTAGCAACTTCAGTTCGTGCGCCTAGCTGCCCTTGCCCGTAGCTGCCCCTTCCCCTAAATGCCGCCTGGCCCAAATTGCCCCTTCCCATAGCCCCCTGGTAACCACTAGTAACAAATGCACGGCCTCTCCTCGACACCATGACTTCTTCCTTTTCCTTAAAGTGCGAAAAATATATATATATATATATTTCCTTCCATCTCTGGCGACTCCAGCCTCAGGTAGTATCGGGAACGGAGCTGGCTTGGCGAGGTCGGTAGGTCCTCACGCTGACCACTTTAGTCAGGAAAGACAAGATGCGAGCCTCTCTCGCACTCAAAGAGTTTTCGGTGAGAAAGTGGCAACCATCCTGATTTCAGACTGTCCGCGTAAAATGAAAGAGGTTCCTGGTGGCCTTGTTCACCGACAACTTCTATATTTTGTCGCCTAATGATCACGCTAATGGCGCTCTTTATCTCTTGGGTAATTACGCTGCGTCACTCCTAAACACCTAAATAGAACCTGTGTACCTGAATAAAACGAAGATAAACCCTGACCCTCTGGAGTCCTCCTACCCCGGAAGGATGTCAGGCAAAGGGACCTCACAGATCGAGCGATCGATTCGCTCTCCACGCCTCTTCTATACACCGTGTGTGTCTGCAGTCCTTGGTGTTGGTAGACGGGGCCCCATAGAGTGTGGTTAGCGTCTTCTCCACAATAAATCCAGTGTCATCCCGGTTGCCCTCAGACCCTCAGCAGGGAGAGACTGTCAGTAGCCTGGATTCTTCATCTCCCTGGCCGTATAGTGTGGTCTTGGTGGCAAAGAAAGAGGTCTCCCTGGAGAGCATCTATGCAAGGATTGACATGGATCAGGCAGCTGTACACTGAACAAAAGGGTTAAAAGTTATTTGCGTGATCTGGACAGACTCTGCCAACCTTGACTTGAAACGGTGGTGTGTGTGTGTGTGTGTACGTGGAGGGGATCGAGGGAAGAGCGTCAGGTCACGTGGCGGTTGTAACCTGAGACAGAAAGGGCGTCAGGTGATATGTAGGTCAAAACCTAGTAGGGAAGTCTATCCGTCTGTCTGTCAGTCAAAACGTCAGCCTGTAACGTCCTACTTGCATTGTACGGGGAGGGAATTTTACACTCGTGGGGTCCCCAGTCTCCTAAACAATTTCTCTGCTGTTAAAGAACTTCTTAAATTTATCTATGTTCATCCACCACTCTTATCCCATAAAGGGGCTTCGTTACATCTTTTCTAACAAGTTCCTTGCTTAACATCATGTTATGTCCTCTGGTTGCTGTATCCCTACATCTCTCGAAGAACTGTTCACTGTCCACTTCAGGGGCAACCAAGTTTGTTGTTTGTACTGTTGTCGAGATATTGCAGTTGTCTGTAGTTCTATCGTCGTTGTCTTACAAGTTTTCGCCCAATTCTCTGGCCTGTTTATCATCGGGATGAACCGACCGGTTTATTCTTTAACCGTTCGTGCTGTTCCTATTTCAGAAGTGAAGAATCGTAGAACTGACACACTTCCGAAGCACAGAGACGTTTCTGCTGCCTTGCGAAACACTTAGACGATACTGTTTAGTGAAACACTGAGACGATCCTGCGTTGTGAAACACTGAGACGATCCTGCCTTGTGAAATCCTGAAACGAGCTTGCCTTATGACACACCGAGACAATCTTGCCTTGTGAAACACAGACAGTTCTACCTTGCGAAACACTGAGTCGATCCTGCCTTGTGAAACACCGAGTAGATCCCGCTTTTTTGAAGCACTAAGACCCTGGGTTCTGACAAAAGACCAACAGTATCAAGGTAACCCAACGTCTTTTAAGCGATGCTAAACCCTACAGAACACGCTCTTCCGATCCTCTTTTTATTTTTTCCCACTCGTGTTCACAATACTCCACGAATCATACCTCCCCACGACCTCACGGGGCCGACTTTTTACGAGTTATCGGCTGACGGTTCACGATCGTTGGCGTGGTATACCCTGGACTATAGCTAGCGACGCCGGCCACTGCTCCAAATGATGGATAGTAACGGTGACGGAGCCTAAAAGGTGGCATTAAAGGGCCCCGTTTGCACCTTCATCTCCAAGATCATTGTTCACGACGGGTTCGCTTATCATATGCGGGAGGGACGGGAGGACCCACAGGTGGAAAGTAATGGCGGAAAAGTGTCGAAAGTTAAAGAAGAGAATGACTAGTGGCACAGAGGAGGCGGCCGCTCGGGGAGGGCCCTTCGCCTCGCCCCCCTCCTCCTCCTCCCCTCCCTCCTCCTCCTCCTCCTCCCCCCCCACCTCCCCCACAGTCGGAGGGAAGCCAAAGTAGGTGTGAATACGAGGCAGGTGGGCGACCTTTAAAATGTGGTGACGCAAGACTTCTCTCTCTCTCTCTCTCTCTCTCTCTCTCTCTCTCTCTCTCTCTCTCTCTCTCTTTCTCTTTCTCCACCAGTATGTCAGATTACTTATCTTGCCGGGCTCTGTTACACGGGAGGGGGGAGGAGCAGGAGGGGGAGGGGGGGAAGGGGGAGGAGAGGGGTGGCTGGCTGGCTGGCTGGCATTGACGTGCTGTCAGTGTGAGGATGTGAGGCGTGCTGAAGTGTGTGTGGTGCAGTGTGAGTGTGGCGTGTGAGTGTGCATGTGTGGCGTCAAAGTACTGTACTCGTGTTTCCCTCTTGTCAAGTATGTACACACGTTAATATACACACCCCAGAGTACGACAGGTACCCCCGTCCATGGGCCACCCCCTAAAAGGGAAAGATGAACAGCTAGGTTGGGCGTGGGTCGGACGACCAGACTAGAATTCGAGCCTGGGCGGGGCCCTTGCATCATATTGGGTCACAAGGCTATACACTGTCTCACGAAGGATCGTGTGTGTGTGTGTGTGTGTGTGTGTGTGTGTGTGTGTGTGTGTGTGTTTCATAACTGTTTTCTATTTGTTTATCACGAGGAGAGAGTTTTACACTCATGTTGCCCCGTCTCCATATACGCATGCATGCACACACACACACATCGGCCTAAGCCAGGTGTCCATTTATCGACCAACCCCCAAAGGGAAGTTGAATAGCTGGGTTGGGTGTGGGCCGACAACCGCGCCCAGGCAGGATTCGAACCGGTTCATGCCCGACCCCAGGTGGGCCTGAGCTAGCTCATGGTTAGCAACGATATCGACTGCATTATGAAGGCCTGTATGTGTGGGTGGGTCTGTGGGCGGGTGTGTTTGTGTGTGGGTGTGTGGTGAGCTATAAAACTACCTATCTGTACAGTAATAAGCGAGTTTTACGTCTGTGGGGGCTCCATTATCTCGAAATTTCTTTACCGTTAACAGTAGTGTTTTCCTAAAAGATATGCATGCCGCCAGCAGCCTCAACTTCATTACTTAGTCTAAAACAACCGAGCATCATCCGTACACTAAAGCAGTATTGCTTTACGCTCTTCCTCGCAAGGTTCTTGTTGTATCATTATGGCCTCTGGTTACTCCGTCGCTGCATCTCATGAAGGAACTGTTCACTGCCAGCGTCGTCCATCTGAGTTAGAGACTTGAAGGTCTGTAATCGTGTCGCCCTGCCAGTTCTCCCCTCCATGGAGGGCAAATTTGCAGCCCTCAGTCTTTCACTGTACCTCGTCTCACTCAGTCCAGGTACCTGCTTAAGTTACCCATCTCTGGACTCTCTTGATTAAATCTTTGTGCTTCTCAAAGTGCGGTGGACAGACTTGAGAAGCATATTCTCGTTTTGGGTTAATTAACGTTGTGAATCTCTTGTCGAACACTTCCTTCCATTTACTCAAATGCGATTCTCAGACTTACCAGCGGACAAGGTGCCTCCTGTAGCTTATTTTCCCGCGAAATATTAATCATGCCGGGGTCTTCTTTCACCGTGTTCCATCCTCATTACTTTCCATTTACTTTGACTGAATTTCACAGAATATTAATTAGACGAACTTTGGAGTTTCTCTAGGATATGCCTTGAATGCAGTGATGTGATCGCCATCATTGTCTATTTCTCTAATGATCGAGTCTAGCAGGCAAGCC
The DNA here is from genome assembly GCA_038088735.1 of Panulirus argus. Lineage (NCBI taxonomy): Eukaryota > Metazoa > Arthropoda > Malacostraca > Decapoda > Palinuridae > Panulirus > Panulirus argus. The sequence goes on from JAYMFT010268762.1 coordinate 7,852, forward strand.
ATTAATCAACATAAGTCCAAGAAGAAAAAACGAGACCCAAGATCGAACCCTACGGTACGCCAAGGGTGACCCCGGCCGATTTCAAGGATATACCTCGTACCTGTGTCCTCTGTATCCCAGTTGTCCACTAGTTTCCTGATTATCTCTTCCAGTTTTACAATCAAACTTACGAAGGAAACTCGTCTGTATCTTGGCACAATCTTCCATCAACTTTCCTAAAAGATAAGCACGTTAGCCTTCTTCCACTCCACTGATACGGAGTCTTCCTCAAGCGACGTACCAAAGCGGCCTAGCAAGTCTGACTACACATCCTATCAGCACATAAGGAGAGACTTCATCTGGACCACGAGCCCTGCACGAGTCAAGGCGTTTCAATACCCTGGTTATGATGTCTCTACATTTTAGTACCTTCCAGGGCTCCTCTCCCCATCCCTTCTAGCTGTTGCTGGGGCTATACGTAATGTCCTCCGCTGTGAGAATAATTACCAGACCATAATTCAGCCAGTTCTCATGAAATTTTGCAGAGACGTCTTTTTCTGCGAGCCCCACACTATGCATGTAAGAAATCTGTGATTTGAATGATCGACAATCCCCTTATTTTAGACGTCTTTCTACGCACGCCACATAATGCCCGTGACAAATTCATGTAGACCATTAAACCCTCTTGTTCTTGCTAGGGCAATATAGTGTCCCCCAGTGCGAAAACACTTTCGAATTTACCATTCATCTCTAATAATTACTCACCAGTTCTTCCTTCTGATTCCCTTAGCCTGATTGCCTCTTCTTTAACTGCTAGTTTCCTCTTGATCATCTTATGAACAAGGTTTGGATTGTCTCTTGCATTGTACACAATACTGTTTACAAAGTTCCTCTGTTCTTCCTTCCTTAAGTTGCTGAAGCCATTTTCTTGCTGTCTTACACCTTCCATATGATGGCTGTCTACTGTGTCATCTACGTCTCCTCACAACGGTACATCTTTAACCTTTATCGCATTTTTGATATCGTGTGATTGTCTGTTTGCACTGAGCGGGAAGGGAGTTTTACACTTGCGGGGAGCCATCTCTGGTACAATACAAGTTTTTAAAATGTCTCTATGCTCTCTGCGTTCACCATACAGCCATTTTTTTCATTCTATTCATCCACGACTGTTTTACTTTATGTTAACAAATTCCTTGCTTAATTTCATGTTATGTCCACTGGTTGTTCTATCCCAACATCTCTCGAAGAACTGTTCACTGTCCTCGTCATCGATTTGCTCTAAAAACTTAAAGGCTGTGATCAAGTCACCCCTCACTCTTCTCTCTTCCAAGTTGGGCGTATTAAAAACCTCTAGCTTTTCCCTGTAATTCATCTCTCTTAATTCTGGTGCCATCTTTGTTTTCCTCCTCCGAACCTTCTGGGTCAACTCTTTGTGCTTCTGTAGGTTCGGTGACCAAACGTGAGAAGCATATTCTAGTCTTTAGCTTACAGAATATTTCTTTATCCATGAACTTGATTCCGATTCTAATATTTGCTTGCACAGTTGGTCTCCGTAAATATTTTTCTAAGGTGAGACTCTAGCGACGGGTTTGTGTACGTGTATGTACGTGTGTGTGTGTGTGTGTGTGTGCGTGTGAGTGAGTGAGTGAGTGTGTGTGTGTGTGTGTGTGTGTGTGTGTGTGTGTGTGTGTGTGTGTGTGTGGGCAGTATCTTTTTTTTTATGTTAGCTGAGACGGTACGAGCAACTGAATGCCCTGATAAAGGCCATCCCATCAACACTATATACGTGAATACACTCAAGCCTAAGCCAGTTACCCATTCTATCGATCAGCCCCTAAAGGAGGATAAACAGCTGAGTTGACTGTGGGCCGGTTGCACAGCGACAAGGATTCCATCCTACGCAGACTCGACTCTTAGGTGACCCGTGAATGCGTCACGGTCAGGAACGCTAGCCGATACAACACATCTTGTGTCAATTTAAACAGTAAAGCTCACCTAGAATTAATTAGCTTCCTCGTCTTTGGCTCATTACTTCTCACCGTTCTTACCCCCCCTCCCCTCTTCTTGAAGGAGTTTCTACCTTCCGAAGTTGATGCAGTTTCAATAATTCCACCCAAAAAATATATCTCGGAAACCTAAACCCAACAAAATATCAGCTTCCAATCCTGTACGATATCTGAAGGTTCCGTCAGGTTATAGGCCTATCGACTGCCTGGGTCAGGAAGGTCTACAGGGTGATTCTGGAACCACCACTCGAAAAGAAAATGCCTACTGCGGGCGTTCAAGATAAATCTATGATCATATACGGCTTCACTGCACGTGTATGGCCCGCCAGGAGTGACACGAGAACTGGGTCTCTCGTGAAGTCGGGCGGATGAACAAGCAAAAGCCTTGGAGAGAACGGCGTCTTCCTGTTGGCTCCCTAAGCATGTCCAGCAGGCTCTGTCCACCCTCGAGTTGGGAGAAACTGGCTGGCTGTTAAAAGTTAAGAGAACTGCAAGAGTTTTGCTGCCCATTAACACTCTCAGGTCCTATGCTGGTGCACTCCCACCCGCTCAGTGGGGTGGGGTGGGGGGTTCAGGTACCAGTGTGCTAGCCAGCGCCAATGTTATCATCTTTTTCTACAAAATGAGTTTTAGATGAGACATATTTTTTTTTTCACCAAGTATTTCCCGAGAGAGAGAGAGAAAAAAAAATATATAAATATATTATTATTATCATTATTATACTTGATCGCTGTTTCCCGCGTTAGCGAGGTAGCGCCAGGAAACAGACGAAGAAAGACCCATCCCCCCACATACACACATATATACATACATACACATAT
>JAYMFT010268773.1:0-10657 GCA_038088735.1 Panulirus argus
TGTGTGTGTGTGTGCGCGCGCGCGCGCGCGCAAATGAATAAACATGAACATATATACTGAATTACAACAGTGTGTATCATGAACTTGCTCAGTTTTATGAGAAATCCATGAAGGGTGACAAACAGCGTTATCTCCAATGAACCTAAGCTTCACAACCTTTCGCCAATCTTGGCTAAAACCATGAAACATATCCCAGACCTACTGGAAGCTCTACCAAAGACCCGGTAATTGGATTTCATTATAAAAAGTTAAATGAAAAATTCCCAATCTAAATTCTAGTTATTTATTACAACCTTAATTGTACTAGTTTACGTATATTTCCGTTTAAAAGTAAAAAACGTCTGCAGGAAATGCATTTTTCAAACGTGTCAATTTACCCTTACAACCGACGTGGGGGCATTATTTGTCCGTACAATATCGGCCACATCAAGTAAACGTACTCACCCTTCGTTTCGACAAGCGCCGATTATACCCTGTCCCCTCAGACCTGATAGCTGGGTGGACGCAAGGCTAATAGGTGCTATTGGTGGACACAAACAGGTGAATGGGGTGCGTGGAGTAGGGAGTCACTCAGGTTACCAGACAACAATGACCGGCCGCCGGGAGAACATCGGCCAGGGGGTGGCGATCCGACGTCGACCAGCCAGGCTGCTTTATAATAGCCTAGCCTACTTTTCATTGCCATCTACTGGTTTACTTACAGTCAGACAGATCAAGGAACTGCATCAATTAATATAAATCTAAAATATTTATTGGTAATTCATGATCATCAGACGTAATTACTGCTGGTTCCAAGACTGGAAAACTGGCAATTGTTATAACACTTCTCTGTAAACGTCGTTCCTTACCTGTCCACGACACCAGTCAAGTCTATTAAGTCATACTATAATGAAAGGTTTTCATATTATCATCACACTGGAGTAAGAAGGCGTGAAATAAACAACCACAAGCTATTACATAATGGGGAGTAAGTTGCAGCGTCGGGAGACTTTGGCACGCACCGCTCTAGTTTCCCGCCATTTCTTCATTTTCAAATATTTCCTCAGCCAGAAATAAAACGTATTAAGAGGTGATGTAACATTTCCGGAATAGTATTTAACTGATCTTGTATCTCCCGAAATATAATGACCAATGCAAAACGCACCGTGGAGATTAAATATGAAAATATCAAACTGACGATCTGAGAGCGTTTATAATGCGCTGGTACCTGATGTAAGCCCTTTGAACTCCTACTATCGAATTTGCCTATTTTTTGTTTGAGTCATGTAAAATAAGCGAGACTAAATGAGTTAAAAAAAAAAAAATACGTAAACTGGCAAATAAAGTTATCTACAGAATAATGAAAACTGGCATATAAACAATATTTACAGTACGAGTCCATAAAGTTGGCACATTGCATTATGAGACAAAACGCACGTAACCTTTTTGACGAAACACACCTACATGCCCGCATTTACTTCAAACGTCACTCATCGTCTTATAAAACTTTATAATCAACTTTGATTTTCTTTGATAACGGTAAACTTTTTAAGCTAATTTTTACATCTTTAGCTTCGGAAATTATTCCTTATTCAAACTGGCAGCTTATATTGCAAGCAATTTACAAATAGAAATATAAATGTGTTAAAAAGCAAGAAGAGCTGCAGATTTACCACGCTCCTCAGTGTTAAATTAGCCAATGAGCAGCTTGAATTCATACGCTTCTTGGCTCCATCTAACAGAGCTGAGTGAATAGGGTACTGCATGGCGAGGCCTTGCGCCCAAGTTAACGCTCTTATCACCGGACGCTGACACCTAAACCAAATAGTCCAATTGCCACACACTTCTTCCTGCTCCGTCTAGCAACCTCGAAACAAAGCCAAGGTACTTCCCCGCCACCCCAACACCGTCTTTGTACTGTTTGGTGTATTAAACAAAGCAGTATACCTGGGGGGGTCATCACTTTTCACTTCCGTCGCCTGCAGATAACGTCAAGGTCAACAGCCCAGTTAGGGGTGAACGGAAGTCCTCAGGAACCTACCTACTACGTACGCGCACACACACCGTTCATACTTCTGTGGTTCTAAGTTGTCTAAGGGGGAGCAATAACACTTTATCAATATAAATCCAAGAATATTACTCATGTTTTGGTATGGTTATACTTCCTAATTTTCCCCGCCTTCGTACTAGATAGCGTCAGAAACACTGTTGTGCCTTTCAGGAAAAAATCTCCCCTTGGCTCTTTCTTCTGTTCCTACTTTTAAAACGCGATAGTGAAGGATAAACGATCATTCCCCATTATGCAGCACCTTGCAGTGCAGCATATCAAATGGGGGGATGAATTTCTGTTTCACCCACGCCTTATGAAGGCACTGTAAACAGAAGTCATTAAGACGCCAAGTTTAAAAAAAAAAAAGCCATTATTGTCATTCATCATTCAAGGCAGGAATCCAACTGATACATGTTTAGATTATGGGACGTGAAGCTAAATATGTATGACCGCCACGAATGAAGGAATCACTAAATGGGAGATTAATTCACGGTAACTCTCTTAACCGCAACAATACCTAATGCCAATCTCTCCTCAATTCAGACACCCAATCGTTTTACGATGGAGTAAATCATGTGTGGCAGATGCAGCAACAGTGCGTTATCAAGCACCGACTTAACGATAGTGCGTGTGATTGCGTGACTTTTAACCTGACCCTTCAAGTTAAAGACCCATCACACACAAAAAGCCAGGTTCATTTATGGTGATGTTCGCATGGAATTAAAGTATTTAGATTTGAGGACAGGATCTCCTCCTCTTAAAGAGGTTCAGTATAAACAGTCTCACTCTTTTAACACAGATTAATTTCGCATATCCTGAACAAATGGTGGTTTTATTTTTGCACTCCAGATACGCCAAAACCCGAGTCCACAACAGTACAAGTACTAATCTTATGTAATCGCAAGTCAATAAACTTCCTCAAACCTCCAACAAAATCGAAAATACGTAATGTATGTTAATAGATCTATTACATACTACACACCTACATCCATATCACCGTTTCTTTAGACCCCTCAGTGCATCCTGGTTTTGACGTGAAAGTATTGACGTGAAAAACTAATAACAACAAGCGTAACTCAATCCGAGAGGCATATTAAACATTGGGCGTCAAATCTTCCTCAATTATATTCCTTTCGCGCCACTACATTATCCCCCCCGTGTTTACGTGTTGTCATCAGAACTGGCGAGCAATGAGGGGCTTCTGGGCGTCTCTGCCTGCGCCACTGGCGGGTGGCGATACTGAGGGCATTATCAGCAGGAGGGGTGAGGGTGTCGAGGTCAAGTTATCACAAAGGGTCAACTGTAGGACAGGTGCGGCACCAGCTACCCGCGTATTAGCTAGTATTTATGGACCAGATGATTCAGTCCGTCATTTGCTGTGTCAACCAGTCAATCGAGGTGCTGGACACGACATGGAAATGACGGTTATCAAAATTCCCACGTCGACGACAGACACGTTAATACAAAACGTCGTTTTACACATTAATGTAATACTTGGTTTAATTCATTAATTCCAGATATGTCTCAAACAGAGGTTTTCCCAGGTTTCTTAACCATACTTAGCATATGGAGGAAATATCTAATGAATCAACTGATTATATTTCCTTTGTAATTAAAAATATGGCCTGATTATACCGTACACTGTATGTAATCTTTACGGGCATCCGGTTGCCATAATGCTTCCATTTATCACAGATGTTTTCGCAAGAAAATTAGAAAGCAGCAGCAAAATAACAACACCTACAAAAACGAATGAACTAAGGGAGAGGACAAACGAATGCACTTTGAGAAGAATTCCCGAGAATGTGAACTCTAAAAATCCTGAGGTGAGCACTGCAGTTTTGTAGGCTGGAAGTGACGTCTTTCTCCTACAAGAGCTACATCGCGAAAGCATACAAATAACTGAGTGTCTTAAACAGGCGAGGACAACAGCCCAACATTTCCAACCTTACTGTATCTGAAACATTTCTAAAATGGTCAGTGAGGATGGAAAAGATCAATCATTCCTATATTACTTTACAATTTTCCCCATTCCCTCTCGTTTCTGCTCCAGGAAACCACAAAACAAACTCATCCTGTCCTAATGGTAATCCTAAAATACCAGTACGTATTATGTTTATGAGCAAGACACTGTTTTATGTAATTAGCCTAACTGGTCGACAGAGCCTACAACCAGGACTTACACTACAACAGGTTTTTAAGGAAAGAATTATACCTGCTAGAAATAGAGTATCATAATTATACAAGAAACTGACAAACATTAACAGAAAATCCTACACGCAGAGAGATAAGACAGAGCCATGCCAGACTTACCTTTGCCTGTGCTGATGATGACGATGGTCGGCTTCACATGCTGGAGGCCCGAGAGGTTGAGCTTTATTGTGTAGGGCGTGCCGTCAGGGGCGGTACCGGTGATGAGGCCGTGGTCTGCCCCGCCCCTGATGATGATGGGGCAGCTCCTGCCGCCCACACTACCCTGCTCCCCTCTCACCTTCACAGCTTCCTTCCCGGGGAGGATCTCCTCTCCCTTTACCACTACTCTTTCGTCCTCGATTTTCGGAGTCTTTCTGTGTCCATCACTATGTTTCGCGCCGTGCAACGCTGCTCTTTCCTTCGTCAATTTCTGTGTCCCTGGATTTTCTTTATGTCTTTTACTTTCCACAGCGTCTCTGCCACTGGCTACAGTCGGCGTCTGTCGACTCGCGCCTTGCACTCTTGCCTCCGACGCTCTCCGCGTGCACTCTGTTTCTTTCTTATGTTTTGTACTTTGCATCACCGGTCTTTCCCTGACTTCCTCTGTCTTCTCGCTTCTCCTACACTGATTCACACCTTGCAGCACTGTTCTCCGGTTCACCACCCACTCACTCCTCTCCGATCCTCTGCTCTGTCTTTTACTGTGCACTAACACTTCTCTAATAACACTCGCAGTGTTCAGTGCATTCTCCGTTCTCCTGCTCTCCTTCATTCCTTCGGTTATCGCCTTTTCGTCTGCAGTTCTTGGTACTGCTCTGTTTTCTAGAGAGGACCTCCTCTTCTTCAGCACCACGTTCCCTCTTGCTGGCCTATGTGTTTTCTCAGTTCTTTGGCCAAGTGTCGCACACTTGATTGCCATTCTCTCGCCGGCCTCTCTCCGAACTTTGGCACTTCCTGTACAGTGTTTAACACCTCGTGTCACCAGCGATTCATCTGCTCTCGGCAACTTCTCGATCCCATGTCTGTGTTTCGGTCTTTGCATCACCATCCCTTCCCTTCCGGCGTGCCGCGTCACCGTCGGGCTTCCTTTACGCTCTCTCGCTCCTTGTACCACCGATCTTTCGTTCACCTTCGGTAACTTCTCTATTCTTTGGCAGTGGGTTAAGCTTTGCCTCATCACACCCTCGTCTGTTCTTCTGTGCATATGTTCTCTTCTTCTATGAGGTTTCACGCCTTGCATTACTATCCTACCACTCTCTCTTCTGTGTGTGTTTCCCTTTCCTTTATGCCGTTTCCTCCCTTCCACCGTTGTTCTTTCGTTTTGTACATTGCGAGTCTTTTCACTCTCACGGCGTCTCACGGCATTTTCTCCCCCACACTCACCGACTCTCACTTTCTGCTCGCTGTCCTTCGCACATTTCTGAGTGTACACAAAAATTCTCTTCGCATCATCATCGTTACTACTACTCGTCCGCTCGGCCGTTGTGGCGAGTGACTTTGCGCCAGTGTTCACTATGAACTTCCTGTATCCCTTCTTGTTCAGGACTATAAACTCCTTCCCGTTTGGCGCTCTGCTACACCGGCCTCCATTCATCACCGGCGGGGCTCTCGCCTTCAAGAACTGTGGTCCAGTCGCGTCGCTCCGGCGTGGGATCGCCTGTCGTCTTTCGCTCGCGACCCGCTTCGCGGTCGGCTCGTCGGTCTCATTCAGCCGCGGGCCTGTCGCTGGCACCCTGTTTCCATTCATCGCCCCACTCGTCGTCAGATGACTGTGTTCATTCGTTAGTCTCCCCATACACTCCCCACTGATGATGCTCCCACTCGCACCTTCCTGACTCACGCCGCTTCGACGGAGACCCCGGTGGTCGCCACTGTCCACCACAATGGTCTTTACTTCGAGGACGCCGTTGCTGCTGCTGCTGCTGCTGCTGCTGTTGGTGCTGCTACATTCGTTGTTACTCTCCCAGTCCCCGTCGCTGCTGGCCAGGAAGATTTCGTTGGACAGGGTTTCGTTGGATTCGTTGTACGGAGGAGGATTCCTTTCACCAGCAAGGGAGCCGTGGCTCCAGGAACCGAGGCCACAGTTGGATTCGTTGCCATGTTTGTCGCCGTTGTTGGATGTGTTTTCGTTGTTGATATTAGTGAGGGAGTCTTCCTTGCCACTGCCTCCTTCCACTGAAAAGGACAGAAGAGCACCAATTAAAATGACATCACTCTAAAACTTCAGCACTAAACTACCAATATCATACAACATATAGGGCTAGACAATCATTCCCAACCCTTTTATATAAGCAAGGCTATAAAAATTGCAAAGAAGAACTGGGTCACGTAATATAAACTGAATATCAATATAAAAATGAAGCAGTAAGTTCAATAATCAAAATTATATATATATATATATATATATATATATATATCAGTGGTTGTCAAGTGATCTCCTTGAAAAAGAATGTGCCTGAATGCGTCAAAGCAGCGAACCTCAACACACCCTGAAGCATAACAATCCTTCCCTGTACAAACAACCAGCCGTCTATGAGCTGGGGAACGTTTTTGTACCCCAAGGGAGGAAAAAAAATATGCGTAAATAAAACGAGCCTTTAGCTTTTAAAAACAAGTGCAATATGTCACTGGTGAACAACATCATTTGGGGTGACTGTGATTAAAGGGGAGACGACTGGAGTGAAGCCTGGGGCAAGGAGCAAAATGACACACACACACACACACACACACACACACACACGCGCGCACGCACGCACACACGCACGCACACACACACGCACATACACACACACATTATATATATATATATATATATATATATATATATATATATATATATATATATAATCATGTACTGGACAAATGGTGTAGATGATAACGATTTACCTTTGGGAGAGGAGAATTCGAACCGAGTTCTACCGCTCGGCAGGCCGGGAAGCTACCCGATAAAATCTTTCCATCTCAGAGCAGCCATAGGTAAGTGAGTTGGCCCGTCACATCGCGTGACCAGAGAGGCAAGGGAAAGCCCGCACGGGTCATAGGTATCATCACACCAATCTAAACTACAGTAGTGTCGAAGGACCGATTCTATAGTACCTAAGACCCCGTGGGGGCTCGGGTTTTCCCTGGCCTCCCAGGTCATGTAATGTGACGGGCATCTCATTGACCATTGGCTGGTCTGAGCTGGAAAGCTTTTGTCGCCTTGTGGTCCAAATTGGTAACGTACCGGCCTGCTGAGCGGCAGGACTGGGTTCGAATCCTCCTTGCCCATAAGGAAATCGTTATATTATATATATATATATATATATATATATATATATATATATATATATATATATATATAACTTACGATTCAAAGACTTTACTTTCATTCCATGTAAATACAGCCTACCTTTTACAGCAAAAATATCTTTTATCCCTGTACAGTCAGGGTACATATTTATCACGCTACTCAGGAAGCAGTGTGTCTTTAAATATAAATCTCAAAAGAACGACAGGTCATGTGTCTACCTGTGTAAAAAATTACAAGAGTTGCACTTGCCTGTATACAGATTTACAAATGATGCTCTTTCCTGTTATAAACATTGTAAATGATGCTCTTACATGTTATAAACATTGTAAATGATGCTCTTACCTGTAATAAGTATTGTAAATGATGCTCTTACAAGTAGCTTTTACAAGAAACATTACTTAACTCTTTAGAAACACTTAACCTACAACAGTATCAAAACATTTCTTCGCAAGGAAAGATTATGATAAGTGAAAGACCTAAACGTAACGATGACGAAGAATGAAACCTAGGCGACTGGGGAACAAGGAGTCGAACTCAGGCGACTGAGACTTCGACACTGGACCATCCGCACAGCGTGTCATCTACAGCCGCACGGATACGAGAGCGATGCAGCCGTGCGTGAGGCATCTTGGACAATTCTTGAGAGCGAGTTACGAGTTATATACGCCAAAAAGAGGGTTAGACAAGCTTCTGGACTGCACAGATGAGACTTTTCATCTTTGGTCGAGGTTCTAGAACCTGTGGCCGGGATGAGAGCTAAAAATCTGAATATGAGTTCTGGGTTGTGTTAGAGGCCAAACACCGGAGTCTCCGTTTATACTGACAAGCACGCAAGGAATTAAAAGTAAATTTTTGATCTGTTTGCCTGTCCATAGTTTCAACCAGCATGAGAGAGAGAGAGAGAGAGAGGGGGGGGAGGGGGCTACAATCTGGACAATCAGGTCAACAGCGTGTGTACAAACATGTAGGCGTTTTTAGATATTTCCCCTAAACTTCCTCCAAACATCGTCAAAACACTTAAAGGAAGTCAGAGAAGGAAGATTCAAATTCTACTTGAAATTCAATAACTCCAATCATTGTCATATTCTGATCAACTTTTTTCTCGTTACCTACGACAGGTAATGGGATGACATGTGAAAAACATAAACCTACATGAAATAGGAGAGTGTTGGTGTGTATCGAAGTTACCTGCTGAAATTTCCTACCTGTGTTATTCTCATTTCGTTAACCATATCTGGTTTCACCGAAACAAATACCTAGTGATCGTTCTTAACGTTTGAATGTTTCACACAGAAGTGCCTCCGGGTAGTTAGACTCTTACAGAGAGCCTAGCCTAGTCTTCTAAAATTAGCACGGCATTTCGACCTTCATATTTTAATAGGCCACTACCATATACCTCCAAAACAGCCGGAGTATCAGTAAGGCCACCCACGAGGTTTGCTATCAACTCCAAAAACATGCTACTTAAAAAAGAAAAACGCCAATAGCCGGGTAAGTGGTTTGTGCCACTGTTTATGGGTCCTTACTTTTGAATTCAGCGATGTTTGGCATTCTTTGTTTAGGGGGAACACCACCAGAACTTCGTCGTTTCGTCTTGACAGGCGCATCTACGACCTAAGTTCTTTGTTGGAGGCCTTTTAAAGTTGAAATTGTTTTCCCTTGTATATGGAGACTTGTCAGTCTTTTTTTTTTTTTCCCGTACGTCAAAATGGTATGAAAAGTTACCAACCCCAATTTCAGCTTTTCTGAAAAAATCAATGCAATAAACTGGATGAACATTTATAGGCATATTGTGCAAGGTCCAATAAATCAACAATATATATATATATATATATATATATATATATATATATATATATATATATATATATATATCGAGGCTGAATTGCAACCAATAACAGAACTGATGGACGCCTTTGGAGCAAAAAGTTCCTCTACAAGACAACTACTATTCGTCCAAATGACGAAGATACAACCTTGCCGAAGGTGACTTTACATTCGCTACGTACCCACACACACACACACAAGCTAAGCCCAGTAGTATCATATCTATGTTTATCCACACACTTTCCTAATATATATTTACAGACTGATTTCAAACGGAAATACTTGTAAGCATTTACTGCCGGCCATATGATTAATCCCACCATGAGCAACCATCACTTTTGAATTTCAAATATTCTTATCACACCAATTACTTCAAGACCGTTACACAATACCGTAGCTGAAGAAGCCTAGCCATGAGCATCTCACCGGTATGGATGGCATCTTATCACACAACTACCTATCATGAAACACCCGCTGCTGTGCTTTATATGAAACTCTATACTATATTAGGCTGAAAACTATACCCTCCAAAATTACGCGTTTAAGCGTCTTAAGAAACTAATGTAACTATAGTTATTAAATATGTACAGAGAAGCAAAATCTGCCACGAAGATTAAATTTTTGATGATAACCTTCCATGAATGGATTTTTTTCTTGATCGCAGGAGCACGTACGTGAAATGTGATGACTATGAGAATATTGAAAATGAACCTCTGACTCCGTAACATCACAAGTGTTCTTGCTTGTGCACTAAACTGACGCCCTGTCGCCCCAATATCCGAATGGTGGCGGCAGTTATAATTCTGACGTTTTCCGTTTTTGTATTTCAAGAAGGGCATGAATACTGATTAAATCATATTGTGTGTATACAAGAAAATATAAGGTTTTATAAATTCGTTGGTAAACTGATAAAGTTTTGATGATACAGTCTTCACAAATAGGAAAAGCATTTTGATTAAGCATCCTTCCTTTACGAAGAATGTTATAAAAAAATGTACTGCCCTTCCTTCTGGGCAACTAATCAAGGTCATTTAATCAACGCTATATATATATATATATATATATATATATATATATATATATATATATATATATATATCAGCCTAACCCAGGTACCAAATTTATCGGCTGTAATCCCAGAGAAAGGATGAACACCTAAGTTGGGTGTAGGCCGACTGCCTCGACCAGGATCTGAACCCATGCGGTGTCCGAGTCTACCTAGTTCGTGTCAGCAACGTTAACCACTACATATATATATATATATATATATATATATATATATATATATATATATATATATATATATATGTGTGTGT
>JAYMFT010268784.1:0-24234 GCA_038088735.1 Panulirus argus
AAGACCTAAGAGATGGAGAAAAAATATAAAGTACTTCAAATATCAACGACCCTAAAAAATCGTAAATCTAATTACATGAAAACGAATCTAAAATACGAGATTGGAAGCTTCAAGTTCCGTCCCTGGCACCACCAAACATCACCTTGGCGTCCGCCCACAAACTTCTCGAGACAAAGTTTACAGTTTACCGTCATCATGACACACGTGTGGCTGGCAGCTCGAGGTCTGAGCCTATGTGACTGTCGTAAACATCTGTGATCTGTCTCAGACGGGCTCCCCCCCCCCCTCCCTCTGGCCACACCAACGCCCACCACCACAGCGACACCTGCACAAAACATGGGTCAACACAACACAGGCCATCTGGTCGACAATCCGTCCCGATCAGAATCCATCCTAACTATCCCTCAAAGGTAAGAATGTTTAGCCTTCATGTTAACCACTTGATATCTACTCTCAGTGGCTAATGTTTACGACAAATCATCTCACGTTTGAGTGCAATCATTACGTCGAGAGACTTGCCTCATGCAACGCAACCACGCCACGTACAACAACGTGACCAAGAGACAATACAGATCTTAATGGTGACACTCGGGTCTCCGAGTTCCGCGTTTCCCGCTCTGGCCAGAGCGCCTTGGAGTCTTCCTCGTACAACAACACCGTCGGCTTAAAGCGAGGAAAAAACAAACAAACAAACAAAAAAACACTTGACTTACAATGTCAGAAAGATTTCTGTCTTGCCCCACAAACTTTTTTTCTCTCCTCCGTGACGACAGATCAAGGGAAGTGTAAGCAAGAAGAGATGGAAGATGCAGCCACGACAGAAAGAAGAACACGCACCAGGAAGGAGACGAAGAACACCCGGTAACGAGCGAGTGCCGCTGAGCACGAAGCTTAGTGGAGAACGCTTACCCGGAGGCGAGCGGTGGCGCTGCAGGGGAGGCGTCGGATATGGCGCGAAAACTGTAGGGTCGGAGAGGCGAGGAACGCGCGCGGCGCGCTGGCATCGTTGTCACTCTCGAGGCGGAGCCGCAGATGGCGCGATATCTCGGGAAATGTTAAAAGGATGTTGGCAGTCTGGCCTGATAAGGCGAGGAGGGAAGCAAGACGCACGCGCCCCGAGTTCTGTCTTAATGAACAGGCGCGGTTCGCTTTGTTCTGGGTGAACAGTCCCGTCTTTATGTACAGGTGCGGTTCAATCTGTTCACTTTGGGTGAGAGTTCAGACCAAGCGTACGAAGAGGTGTGAACATATGGACGTTCAAAAGCAAAATAAAGCAGAGAACAAAAAGTACAGATGAATATCGTTCATAAATCCCTCATTACGCTGAGCCAAGACAGTTTGAGGAAGGAAATCTGAATATCTGGGGCATGAAAGACGCAGAAAGGATTCAGTGTAGGAGTGAAGGTTGAGTTGTCAGGGCGGCTGGCTCATGGAAACAATGCTTCAAGGATGCCGGAGTCCCCATACAGGAGCTGGGTAGTGTGTGTGTGTGTAGGAGGCGGGTTACACCCGAGTGGTGTGGCTATGGACGGGGGTAGTGCCATGCAGCGTATGACACAGAGATATAGCGCTCAACGGCAGAAGGGAGACAGGAAGGTCAACCCAAAGTATGGTTGGAGGGGGGTGATATGGCGGAGAGTCCGCCCAGTGGGTGGCAGGAGAAGAGCCACCCCAGACTGGCCATGAATACGAGCCAGGCCAGATATACCCCAGCGGCAACATAACATACTCAGCTAACCTGACCAATATAACCTCTGCCAGATATACCTGGGCTCGAGGATAAGGGAGCAGCAGCAGGTGCATCTTGCCGTCAGGGTCTGGCAGCTGGCTGGCTGGGTGTCTGTCCCAGGACTCAGGCCAACCAACAAATATTTAAATCACTGTCAAAACACTGGAAGGCCGGGGGCACTTGTTTACGGGCTGGTGCGTCAGGCGTGGCACACTATTGTGCGAGGGCACAAGGCGGGTCTCTGTGTGCCGTCGCCACTGTGATAACAGACGGCGAAAACTCCGAACGTCAGATGAGCAGCGTTTTTGTCCGTGTGTGTGTCACGTGAGTCATGTTATCTCACACCAACGCGTCAGCGACGGCGTAATCCTTCCGCCTCACCTACAAATATCGCCCACGCTATAATTAACCGTCCACTAATCCCCGACGTCTCATAAAACCCAATATACGTCTTTCTAAAACCCCACGCAACTTTCTCCCCATCTCTGCTGATGGCTCTGCAACCCCTCCACGACGCTGTATGGAACAGACGTACGCGGTACGACCGTTAAATATAGCCCACCTTGGAAAGGCAACATTCCGCAAATAACCAAGTCCGCCCGTGGGAAGCAGCGAGGAATGTTCACGTACACAACATTCTTCCCTTCTGGACGGCCGCAACGTGTATGCTGACCCCTGCCTGGCCGGCCCTCACGCCCGGGGAAAGGGCCCAACCTGGCCACGCTGTGTCCGGCTCAGTGGAGGGAAAGGAGTGCGCTCCCGCCATGCACCTCCTCGCTCCAACGAAGTCCCTCATTTCCCTGCTCCTGCGTGGAGTGCAGCAGCCTTTGAAGATGCAGGAGGGCCATAAACGGGGTCCTAGGGTAACATTCCTTAATGTGTGCGTCAGATATCCTTGCGGTGCCTCGAGCACGACGGTACGATCCTTGGGCCGCCCTATATGCGTGGCGAAGGATGGAGGCGTCGTTGTGTTCCTGGCGCGGGAGAGACACCAGCGAGACAGACAAACGAGCCAAGCCCGACTCCTGCAGGAAGGCATCACGCACTAAAACGGCTTCATCACCCACGCGGCGGAAGCTCAACGCCATTATCATTTTTGTTGTCAGGTTGGCAGGCAGGAGGGGGCTGCCTCGCGGGCAAAACCGGGGCCCTTCCTACACTACCACTCCGCCTCACGACTTGACACGATAACCAACACCACCGTCAGAGGCCGCTGGGAAAGGTCAGACTTCTAATTATCACCACTAGCACTCAGCGGGAGAGCTTTCAGCCTATATATATATATCGCCAGCCTCAAAGTCACCCAGACCTGCCACATTACCTGAAGGAACACCACCGCCATCCGGCGGACCTTTTCCGAACGCTGAGCACGACGGTAGGACCCTTGGGCCATGATGGCCTGGCCTTTGACCTGACCCTTATGTGGCAGATGCAAGACCAGGCCTTTGTACCCAAGGGTCGTTGTTTCGTCGTACTCAAAGGGCTGGCTGTTAGAACTGGTGGTTAGAGTTGTTACAGTGCAGGGTCACGGCAGGTGGAAAGACTGAAACACACACCGTTGTTACACGCGCAACAGCAGCAGCGTTACGATACGGAATACGGACGTGACTCAGGGAGAATTACAATAAGAGTGACTGCACCGCAAGTATGAGGGGTCATACTCAAGGGTGACGATCTCAACGGGAGACACATGGCTCATGGGACCAACCAAAGACTTTTCAGTTCCAGACGAGCTGATGAGAAAGTCTTCACTAGCAACGTCCTTCAACTGGGGGAGAGAGAGAAAGGGTAATACCCCCCCCCCCCACCCCACGGGTGCTCTCAGTCATTCATTGAGTCCAGTCATACCCTCAAGACGTAACGTAAACAGCCTCTCTCTCACGTTACCTGCCGATGACGTCACCAGGTAACGCGATATCTGTCACACCGCCACGGGCACGCATAGTCATCATGTGCGTCAGTATTACACAGATGAAGAAATGATTACAAGTCCTGTAAGTTTATGACAACATTTCTCGTGCCAGCGAATCCCAAGTTTTCTATGACTTTCCTCTTCCCGTTTTCTAAAGCCATCTGTCTCTCGTCTCTTTCCACCCACCACTTTCCATTTTCTGTCATCTCCCTCTTTCCATTTTCTCTAGTTAAACGCCTCACTTTTCCTTGGATCACTTACTTTCCGTTTTCTTTTCCAATATTTTTCCATTTCCATTTTTTTTCATACCTGTACCTTTCCCAAGCCGTTTTAAATGCCAGTCCACAACACATGAATATCACTATACTACTAGCATCTCTCCTGAAAGTACGCATATGAGGAATTGGCTGTCATACAAGTGAATAAAATGTGTACAACAGTACACTGCTTTGTTTCTGAAAGTTCCTTTGATGAATGACCACTATAAATCTACCATATATTTGTAATGAAAAAGTGTAATTGATTTTGCGTACATTGGTACAGCAATAATGAGCACGAGCACTGCTGCATCTACCATCCAAAATGACTTCATCAAAATATTTATACTTTATTGTAATTATGTGATTATTATAAGAATGGTGTCCCATCTGTGCTGTGACTACAAAACGAGAATCTACAAATGTACAATTTAGTACAATGAAGACTATGACCGTACAACATATACATTACTTATGTAATCTCCTCCACATCACCACAGTAGTTTTGAAATCCACAGCAAATCATTTCAAAACCCAAGCACCATAATAATGTGGATAATGTGAACATCATACATCAGTTGTACATTCACGTTCACTAACGGAATATCCCAAGTGTGTACACTAACAGAAATACAAAACATTAGCAAATGCGTACAAGGAGTGCATTAACAGTGTACTTACCTCCAACACTATATCAAAGTAATGATTAATGAAAGAAGCGGAATGAGAGTTGTACTAAGCATTACTATAGAAATAAACATGTACATGGGGGAAGGTGTACATGAGTAGTGATGATGTACATCAGACGTGTACTCACCTCCACACATGTGAGCTGTAACCAGGGCACTTGTCCCGACACATGAGGCATGGCTGGCCCTCGTCCACCTCCTGCACCAGCACCCCCTGGGGAACAGAGGCAGTAAACAGTTAGAAAACAGGGCATGGGTAGGTGGCGATAGAAACCAAGGTGTGGGTGGTGATAGAAAATAGGGTGTGGGTGGGTGGTGATAGGAAACAGTGTATGGGTGGGTGGTGACAGAAAACAGGGTATGGGTGGGTGGTGATAGAAAACGGGTATATGTGGGTGGTGATAAAAAACAGGGTATGGGTGGGTGGTGATAGAAAACAGAATATGGGTGGGTTATGATTATAAACAACGCAATGCAGTCTTAATTGCAGCTGACTCAATAATGTTTATGTATAATCAATCAATGCATGTAATTAAAAAGTCAAAAAATGGGTAAAAGTGCACATCAGTAAACATCGGGAGGCAAAAGCCGCTTATCGCCAGCCGTTGACGCTAAATGTATAGCTCCTACTGCTAGGTCAGCATAAGGCTATCCACACAATACAACAGACACGTTACCTTAAATAATTTGATGCTGGCTTCAAACAAAGCTACAAACAAGGTAAAACAAACTGGATTAAAATGTATCCACTTAATGATGGGTTTAATCTGCGGCCACAAACCATCTAACAACAATGTCTAACACAAACGATTTGTCTAACAATCGCCAGTGCTTCATGGCCAATCATCATAATCGTCCTGGGATTTTCAAAAGACGTCTTTTCCTTTTCTATTTACGTTTTCCCGAGGCATAATAAACCAGTGCCTCACATGTAAATATGTGAGCGATAACTTAAACTATCGCTATGTGCTGACACCTACCGGCAGGGGATATAACTCCCGGATACACACACGATAATACATTTACCGGGAGGACATGTATCATAAACTGGCCGAGGTTGCCATGCACTCCTTTGCCTCAACACTATCCATCCACAACGTAATAACCAAATCGTTCATCAACTTGGCTAAGGCAAGAGAAAATTTGTAAATATACCGGTAATCTCAGCTGTATGTATATGTTGACCTATTTATCTGTGGTTCCCAAAGTAGCGTCCTGTAACGCTAAACCCGTTCATTATCATTATTTTATAATCCCAGAACCCCGCTCACTAAAGGGGGCTCCTTAGGACACCGTCAAGGTTGCGCTCCTCCCAGCAGCAGGGAAGCACTGGACTCCTTCGGAAGGAGGACTTCCTCAACGACATGGCACAGCAGCGTCGCCGAAGGTGATTCTTCACTTGTGGTGTAACCACAGGCAGGAAGAGTCCGGTATCACCAGTTCCTTTATATATACGTATATTCGTGTAAGTAGGCAAAATATTTTCTTTAATATTCTGCAAGTTAAAACCCGATGCATACTGAAAACTCACTAACGAGTGGTGCCAAAAAACCCTAGTGTGTTATGTACATAAAACATATCATCAACATCTGATCCCAGATCAACAGATTTCGTCATCCTCATCCCAATATAAACCAAATCACTCCTCCAAAAGTCCTAATTTTCAGCAGCAAACGACACAATCACCGCTACACCCAACATGTCGAGCCTACGGACTCATCCAGCCACCACTTACTCACCATCTCTTCACCAGTTGGGGTGGTGACCTCTGACCCACCGTCTTCCTCTGAGGTCACACTCATAATTCCATGACGGTCGCAACGCGCGACTGTTCCCTGCCAGACGTCTCCTCTTCGCTTCTTTCAACGGATGGTCGGGTGAGGCTATGCCACTACACAGGTGGTGACGTGAGGTTAAGGCACTGTACAGGAGGCAGGGTGAGGTTATACGGCGCTAAAGGTCTCTCTTGCCAACAGCCCACGACACTACGAGCTCTCTGGATGGTATTCCCTTGCGACACCAACCCTCTCGCGTTGCGTCACGTGCGACACACGGCTCCGAAGGTGGTGGTGTTAGCGGACGGCACGACACACCCGAGCGGTGGTGCCAACTGAAATGCCTCCCAGAGTCCAAGCCAACAACATATGGTCGTCCTACCCAAGGGTCGTCCCGTCGTTCTCAGAGGTCGTAGCGTCATGCGCTGGTAACGACAGTTTATGACGACATAAATGACGTTCCATTTCCGATACAAATCCTTTCATCGGTATTAAATACAACAGATCCCGCCACCAGTACCCACTTCTCACTCTATGACTCCAATAATTAACGATAATTACCACTAATGACACCTCTGCCTCTGAATATGACCTTTGGGCATGAAGACCTGACCCGAAAGTCAGATCAAAGGTCACTCTTATCACACTCAAGGGTCACAGTGTCGAGGTCAAGGAGTTAACGTCTCCTGGCGAACTACATTACCAGCCAAACGATCGTTCGGAAGTTAGGCGAGATGGCGCCGGGGCAAATGAACCCACCCGACTCTTCGACCCACAGTGTCTTAAGTGTTTACCATGCCTGACTTTGGCACAGTTACCCGTGTCCAGTGCACATGGCTGGTCCAACACACACACTCTGTTCGGCTCAGCCCGTGTATGGCTTATGTTCAGACCAACTAACACCATGGGCTCGTCTCCACTACACTCGGGCTTTTCTAACTCAAGCGCTACGGAAGTCTGGCTCGCGTAACGTCCACTGTTACACCCTGAGACTCCTTCTCCCGGTCCGGTCGACCCCGGTACCCCACCATAAGCACAATGCCCCTCTAACACAGCCACCGTTAGAACCCGTCTAACAACGCACCCGGCTTAAGGCACACCGTGTTAGGCACTGGTGCAGCGGCGGGGGCTCCGGCAGCCGTCGGCAATAACAAGATTACGGGCGGTTACCTTTCCCGCCCGGCCGCGCCTCGCCCGCTCCCGCGCTTTTTCATAATTTGGCGGGAAACCGAAGCCCGTTCTTTACATCCTCACCCACACAGTTCAAGTTTCGGTTCCCAGAGCTTCCAACGACAGAAAATCGTTATTCTTTTATCTTATTGACGGTTTTGGCTGCGAGGAGGACAGGAGGTGGCAACGCGCGTCGTTATCTGGTCGACATTACAGTAAAGCTGGTGGTGGCGCGGCCGGAGGGGATGTGACGTCACGCCGTTTCCTGCCCCACATCATTTACAATGGCCACAACACAAAGCTATACATACGGCAGGAAAATGCTCCCCATCTGTACCAACACTTGCTAAAGACACACTGCATTAAATCTGCAAACGCTGCTGAAGAAATACTAATCGCTTCAACGTTACTCAAAACCTTTATTTAACCAAGACAAGTGGCACAAGGCGCCATGTGATGTGCATGTCTTACCGGACTGGTGAGAAGATGCTCTCCCGTGCGGCGTCTCTCCTTAACGGAGGGGACACCCAGGGACCTGGAAGGGACACCATGCGACCCGTGAATATGGTAGGTAGGTAAGGTCCAGAGTTTGACCGGCCATGGCGCGCGCGCAGGACCAGCGGCATCGGAAAAGAAACACGGGGACTCATCCCGACACTGACAGTCAGGGAAAACGTCAAGCTGCACACTAACCGGGAAGCTGAGACTCCCGTAGATATGGAACATCTACGAGGGATGCAGATTTTGCAGCACTTCACACCTGTGTTGCTGAAGACCCATGATACACTACCACTGGCGGAGAGGCTACAGAGACTGCTTGGTATCAGGCACAGAACGAGGAGCGACTTCCCTCTCGAGGGGTAAAATCTTTCTTCTAATTCTTTTTCTTGAAATGTTTTTCGAACGAGCAAATGGATATTGTATTATGAAGCACCAGCGCTTCCGGGGATGGCAGGAAACTGAAGTCACGTATTCATGTTATGTTATCAATTGACACCATCTGATTTATGGCTTTTCTTTGTGAAGATAATTAAGAACGTGATTTGTCTATTCACTTCCGATTATTATGTTTATACACGGTGAAAGAATTACGACTCACACTGCACTGGTTACGATACTACGCCTTGCTAGTCGATTAAAAAGCAACCAGAAACTACACAACACACAGCTCCATTACAATGTCTGTCCGAAAACGTCAGTATTGAGAATTTCATCAGCTATTCCCCAGCCGCACTCACATCACTATTCAGAGCCATCTCTGCACACGTTTTATTACATCCAGAATACAAGAACTAAGAACCCTTACATACCTAACACTTTTAAATCGTAATATCAATTTCAAAATAAGTGTTCACACTCTTATGCAAAAGGATATCTCACACGAGAAAAGAGAAAGTTGACAGGAGTAATCCCCTCCCGGATCATCCGTTCAGGCAGCAAAACAAACTACGGTACAAAATAACATCTCAACCATTTTCAAACTTTACAGGGTAAAAATCACATACTGACATTTCTGTAGACTCGACCAATCTATAGTAAATAACCCACACCCTAGCTCTTCTATACTTATCAACTGTCAATTCTTTAACATAGAGAAAAAAAATCTATATATAAATAAAGGACGGAGCCGGAAAGCGATTGGATGCCAAGGAAAAAGGACACAGTTCATCACAGTGGCGTTTGAACCTGAGCATCAGGTGCAGGATAACCACACAGCCCACGCCACACACTTCACGTCAAAACCTACCCACAACACTATCACGTTACACTCACCACTACACCCTGTGTGTGTGTGTTTGTGTGTGTGTGTGTGTGTGTGTTCATTCTGTCTGAATAAATGTTACAAATACTTTCGTTAACGTGCACAGCTTCTCTTTGTAAGCATACACATGTGTATACTTAAGTGTAAGTATAAGTATGTGTGCACCTATAATACTACAGTCGTCTGCCATGACATGTGTTGCCTACAACACATGACGTCACCGCCTACGTCAGTGGTCCGTCACTAGTGACGTCATTGCTCGTTTCACGTGCATCTATATAAGAGCAGTTGTCCTGCGTCTCGTTGGGAGTCACTTTACATACGAGGTCAACCTCCTTAACCCCTTTCATCACCATGGTACGACCCCTGAGCACCACGTTACGACACGATGGCACGACCCTTGACGATTTAATGGGAAGGACGACTCAACAACCCTTGAGTATGATACTGTGCTGTTTAAACTGCAGGCCACTGTACATACTAGCCAGGGAGGAACCGAGTCCTGCAATATACCATGACCATTTACTTCAGGTCACCGCGCAATACCAGGGTCACGGCAAGGTACCGTAACATGTACCTCGGGTATCTGCAGGTAGCGTTACCAAGAAGGAACGATAGTGAAAAAGGAAAAAATCTGGATGTGAGGATAATCATGACCTAAAGTTCTGGCCTTGGACCTGCCACCTCAGGTCCATGTGACGTCCTCATTCCATTTCTATTTGTGGCTCAGACGATGAGATGCTGTACGCAAGTTGTACTTGATGGCCATGGTAGTAGATGCGCACCGAGGACCTAACGTTGTATGACATACACAATAGCATTACAGTTCTGTTGGCTTCTGTAGTGAACCAGAACGTTCAGTTAAACAGTCACCAAACAGCCCGAGCAGGGATCTCGTCTCCGTACCAACCCTTCCCCAGCAGAACAGCAAACGCACACGCGACGGAATAACAAGGCAACACAAACAGCAACAGCCAACTGGGTCCTTTCTAAGCTGCTGGTGACAATAGGAGAGATCAGGAACTCTGAAAAATTACTGTGGTACGAGTGGAAAAACAAAAATGTGAGTGTTCCCGGTATGAACGTAGCGAATAACTACCACACACGTACGTAAGAAGGGGACGGGAGTTAGGGCTCTTATACACGATACGTGGGCAAGTATGGTTTTGGCGAACGCTTTGGATCAGAGTCGAGGTATGGTATCGAAGCCTTGTGCTCACGTCTGTTGAGCCGAGAGCGTTTACGTGGGACCTGCTCACCAAACCCGGTCAGTGGAAGTGACACCATAGTTTTGAGACATATACCTCGTCTGTACCAGCTCCTAACTTTTTTAATGCATTAATAAGTTTCAATTCTTTCCTCTACCGACTGCGTAGCGTGTTTATTTTCTTCTTTAATATTTCTAGTGAGCACAGCGGATTAACATTTTTTACATAACCAAGAACTTCCGCATACGCTTTGCAATTTTCATTTCTATTTTTATAAATGTCACTTTTTACCTGGTATAGACAAGGCCGGTCTCTACACCGTTCAGTCCGTTGTAAAGTAGGCGCCTTTGTCCACTCAGAATGCCTGGCTGATGTTTCAGACGCCGGTAAAGCGTCCACTGCTGCTGTTGCGTACGGAGCCCGAATGGAGTGGCAGGGACCCACGTAGGTGAGCACGCAAAGAATCAGCTCGCTCGCTTAGCTGCCCAGGAAGTGTAGGTGGCTCGGTTCAGCGTTTCTGTCTACACGAGCAGTTTCCGAGCACAGCTTGGGTACCATGCTTCGAAACCATACTTGGCCAAGTATCGTGTGTAAGAGCCCTTAAGGTTAACCAGATGGCTGTATATCACTGACCGGGCCGATCGTGTTCAATGGTTAGCTTGTCCTGCCTCAGCCTCAGGCTGCAGCCAAAGCCCTGCGCTCCCCACCCCAGGACACAGTATCCGTAAGATATTGTATCTGTACAACACCGCTGGTGTTACCCTAACCAGACAGCTACGGGGCACACCGCAGGGGTAGAATCCACTCCCACTTGTCTACCGTAGTCAACCTCACTGCACAAGAAACTTTTGGACCTACGAGCGTGTGTGTTGACTGCTCGTCTCGAAGCTGGGTGATCTTAGTAAGCCAACCCACTGTACACCCGGCCATTGTACGGAGCTGTGCCAATACCACGTCGCTCCTTGTGCCACCATAACAGCCGTGGACGGTAATATAACGTCGCTGGTTACATGATCATCACAACTGCTGCAGACGCCAAAAATACGTCACTGCTGACGTCGAGTTATCCACTATTAGCCAGGGTCGTTAACATCAAGTAATACACCGGTATCAAGGCACCGTCTGTGTTACGTCATGACCGCGTAAGTACCTGAATGGGTACGTCATGCACATCATTACCTGATTGGTTACACGATGAGCGCGTCATCATTGGATTGGTTATGTCCTTCCTGCGTCACAAGACGTGACAGGTCAGGTGAGGAGCGGGTCGTTACCTGGGTCATGCGTCGGGTCAGCGGTCGGAGGACGAAGCTGGAGGAACGGGTCAGAGACAGGCACTTGGTGCCGATGGGCGGGGCGAACCTCCCCCGGGGCGCTGAGCTCTCCAACCTCTCCAGGCCACGCCCACCGCCCACGCCCTTCAACTGGGACCCCCCGCTGCCCCCTGAGGCTGGTGGCGCTGGGGGTCTGACGCCCCCTGGGGTCTTGAGGGGGTCCCGGCCCCCCGCAGGAGTGGAGGAGGAGGCCGTGGGTGTAGTCCTGCTGGCTGCTGGGGGAGCGTCCCTGCTGCTGGGGAGGGTGCGACCTGGGTCCCAGTTGGCGGTGGCTGGGGTTGTCCTGTGCGGGTCCCAGGACGCCGTGCGGGGATACGACCTGGTCCTGGTGAGGGCGTTGGCTTGGGGCACCAGCGGCGGCGCAGCCGGGCCCTTGGCGTGGTGGGACATGGTGGCACTGTCTTGCCCCACACAACCTACTCACACGTGACAACCAGTCCACACATTCTCCTTAACACACGATGCAAATACAGGAGGAGAAACCAAAATCCCATTATCATATATACCTTTTTAGCATGGAAATATAGCTATGATATGGTCCGTCCATAGTATCTCTAGCTACATGGGAGGACATGAGAAGGACAAGTAACAGAAGACCTGAGGGTCTATGACCAGGTCATCTGCTGGGGTATAGTAATCCTACATTCGTAAACAATACTACATGAACAGTAACGTAGAGGTCTTCCCTTCGGTACACCTGTACACCCTGCGTTGTATCCCTGACAACACTGAATGCGCTTGTTGTCCACGTAGACAAGTATGAACGCCCATCGAGGAGGCAAGGGCCTGAAGTAACGTATATGGGAGGAAGGAGCAGGAGACTCGGTCTGTGTGTGTGTGTGTGTGTGTGTGTGTGTGTGGAGGAGTACCCAGATGACAAGAGAAGACACGGTGCGGCGTCCATTAAGGTGAAGGAGTGACCTGCGGGGATATACAGTCTTGTGTCTTTGTATTTACCCCATTCCCTCTGTTAAGAGAGCATCTGCAGAAGACGAAAAGTCAGAAGAATGAAATCCCTCGCCTGTGTTTACCCACCACCGCAATCCACAAATTTGTCATGATGATTCATTCACATGTATATTATGCTGTCACTATTGGACGTGCTTACTTACTGACATCGCTGAATAATTTGTACATCCCAGCTTTAAATGTATTGACGGTGTTCGCCTTGAGATTATCTGACTTTACTGTTACATCTTTAAGTTCACTATATCACCGTCTAAGGTAAATAATCATCACAAATCATTACACGGAAATTATATAGTAAGAAAACTTTTATCAGATCTCGACAGGGTCTGTGCTTTTATTTTCATTTTTCTAGAGACAAAATAAATACAGATCTGAATGTTTACCATCAGATATATCAGATGACAGCATTAGTTCTGCTGCTTTTTTTTCAAGTTCCTTCTTGTTTGTCTTCGTTAAAAAAAGCCTCCCAATCAGAAGTGAGCAGCAACATTCTAAATATGGTCCGACGAGGGCGTAGTAAAGAGCAAGTATTGTAGTTTTCGATTTATAGTTTATGTCAAGCGTGTTTCCCTGGAGTGCTTCGTCATACGCAGCTACGACACTGCTTTGCTTAATTTAGCCATTATCTATTATCACCCAAAAGTCAGTTCCATTCAATACTTCTAATAATAGTTTACCAAACACTCCATATTCTAGTTTATCATTTTCTATCATCACCATGTCTTCCTTTGCACCCGTGTAGGTTTAACTCCACTCGCCATGTCCTTGGTCACTGCATCATTGTCTAATCACTTTGTATCATTAAAGAGTCTACCTTTGCTTCTGCTTTACATTCTGATTTTGTTCCTTTTGAGAATTTTGAAATCTTACAGGCGAGTCCGGTTACCAGATGCCTCATACAATACAATTCCTGTGTGCCAGCAGTGATCCCTGTGGCACGCCCCTTGTCACGGTGAACCAGTCGGATGTTTCCCTCAGTTACTGCCATTCTTTGTTTTCCATGTGTAAGCCAGTCGACGACCTACTAGCACGACACTGGCTCTCCTGTCCCGCGTAATGTAAACTTATCCAGTATTCTTTATTGGGGTACTTTATCTAATGCTTACTGAATGTTGACCTTTACAATACGAGAAGCTAATTTCGAAAACCCTGTATATGACTAAACAATTCCAACAAATTCGTTAAAAATTATCTTTAATTACGAAAACAGTAAATTTGTGTTATCATTCCATTGCTTTCCTAGAATTTGCCAATTATCTCTCTCAATTATCATTTCTCGTTATCTTCACGTAATGCACAAGTAAGAATTAACAGGAAAATGTAAGGGTCATCTTCCCCGTTGTTCGTTACCTGGAAATGGGAAATGGGTATATCAAACACTGGTACAACCCGCCACGTATTGTATTTATCAAGGGATACATACATACATGTGCGTGTGTGTGTGTCACGGGCGGGCATGAAAATCGTTCCAGCAAGTGTGTCACCTTCCAGCCCCACACTCCAGGTCCAGAGCCTTATCCCTGGAGCTGGACAGACCTCACGCCCCGCCCCTGGGTGGCCGCCACACTGATAAGATATCGGTAACCATGGAAACGCTGCCAGACACACACACACACACACACACAAACTTCCCCGTCTACACTCTGTCCCTGTCTTTGTCACGTGGCGCTCACTTGACCGAATTTCTCATCATCCGAAGCTTTTTCCCTTATCCGGAGCTCACATCATCGGGTGCTACCCGATTCTCCTTATCATTTCAGTGTTCTCAGTTATCCGAACCTTCCATTAACCGAAGGCGTGCCGCTCTTATCGCACGTTGCTACATTAAGCAAAGGTCTCATTAACCGGTTCCTCATTAGTCGCGGCTTGTTAACCGGAGTATTTAGCTAAATGTCGGATTATACGGAACCTCGCTTAACAGCATCGTTAATTGCAAGTCCAGCTAATTACAATATAATTATCCAGAACCCATTCAATCAAGAGGTTCTTATCCTCGTCCGGGATCCCCCCTCACAGCTTCAAGGCCGAGCTGTTATCACCAGCAAAAACGAAAATCACAACTCAAAAATTTGATCATTCGTACGCGTTCACCTACTCAAGTACAGAGGTCAAACTTTCTTGAACAACTCGAATAACCTGCCAGTGATAACAAAGTTATGATCACTTACAATTACCGCAATATCCATACAAATTAAGATAACTATCCTAAATCGCATCGTTGACTGGTTGGTCGTTTGGGCTTTTGGCCTATCAATTGTCGGGGTTACTGGGGTCGTCAACATCAAGTTATAACCACCAGCAAAAATAACTTAATCATTGTCATCAGAAGATGTCTTCACACATGATAACTAACAGATCTAGAGTTTCACAACAACAACGTATATATATATATATATATATATATATATACGTATATGAGAACTTTTTCTTGATACCACAGAAAGTAGTGGGTCACTTATGAACTTAATTTTCTGCGATGAATTTATCACTTAACTACAAATTTCCACAATCATTCTGGAAGAAACTTTTAACAAGTGTGTGGATAAGTTTTCCACGTGATCTATATCAAGGAACAGTACATTTCCCAACAAGGTGTACACTGCCTTACACACTCAATCAAATTTCCTGTTTACTTGCAGTAGCCAGTTCAAAACACTGGCCTATCCTGTAAAACAATCATAGTCATAAATTCAGTTTGTAGATTTTAAAACATTTACATTAGCCTGTCTAACCAGGAACATTTCACTTCTGAAAATAATCAATTGATTTTTCTCCCAAAGTACAAGCTTAAAAATCTTTTGCAAATGTCAACACCAACATTCCCGCTGACCTCCCCCAATTTGGTCCATAAGAAAACACAGACGAATTTCTAGATGCGACGCTTATTATTCATTTCACAAAAAAAGGCGATTCTTTTTCTGATTTCTGGTCTGAATGTCACTTTTTCAAGCACTTACAAAGAAAAAAGTAAGTGGTGAAGCGTTACAAAAAATCCTTTTCCTGGAAATCATCGCTTATGTGTTTGTAGCAAATTTTGGCCACTTGTCAAAAGTCAGTTCTACACATTAATGCTTTATAGCAACTGAACGATATTTCCCAAACACTTAATCTATTTCTTTAACATAAATAATCTGTTCTTCGATTACTTTGAAATACATTTGATTATCTTTTTTCTCACATTACTAAGTGTTCAAGCTGTAGTCAGTTTCTCACGGACAATCATTCGTAAATATATTGATATATATATATTGATAAGTTCAACTTCCACGTTCACTACATTCTTTGAATAATCATTAACTGACTGGATGTAAAACATGGAACGATTTCACTACATCCTATGCAGCATATATCCAGGAAAGTTTCATTTAAATTTGCCGTCAAGCTTAACTGGTTATTTTTCAGAGTCGCAATTTGAAAAGTCCGTAATCCACTTCTTGAAACAATTCATGTTCATTATAAACATAAGTTCGTCTCTGTTTCTGTTAAGGAAAGAATCTAGAATTCACCTCAGGTATTCAAGCATCATCCAGAGGCTTCCAGGATTTATGTCGCGCACAGAGAAGTTCCACGGTTGTTTTTCCCGTGCAGGGGAATGAACGAGTCACTTCATCTAATGATTCGGACTAAACCATTTCCTGCTGGCGGAGCCGTCGAGCTGGCTGGCTCCCGCGGCACAAAACCACGACTCCACCACACTGCTCTTGCTCTCCGACCAGCAGGTGGGCGCGTCACGCGTGGTGTCCTGGGGGACGCGGCGTCGGCCTCACCTGCCTCTCCAGCAAGCGTTTGACCTCTGGCCCAGTGCGGACCCCACCTGCCAATACACCGGCTCCCCTCTCTCTCTCCCTTCCTCCCCTTTTCCCCTCGCTCCTCCCCTCAGGGGGTGGAGTGGCGGTGGCGTCAGAGGGGCCACGAGGAGGGGGGGGGGGGCGGACTTAACGATGGTTCGCTTGTCACATTGTTTCGTCCGTGTCCTCGCCCATCCACACACCGGTAATAACATACTTGCGGCTAACGATCCTCCGGCCCTCGCCAGCTGCCGAGACGCATATCGGTAGTTGATGAACCGACCTGGGTGATTAATAAGCTGCTAACGAGGCCAAGATAACTACCAGCCAACGACACCAATAAAACCCGGGGGACTGGTCCCCCAGGTACGGCGCCACTTGCCTCCTCCAGGACGGCCTGCGACGGGCGGAGGCACACTACGGCCAGTTCACCCTGGGAGAAAACTCTCACTCCGAGAAGGAGCGTCACTCTTTAACCTTAGGACGAACAAGATCGGATATATATATATATATATATATATATATATATATATATATATATATATATATATATATATACTAGGATACATAATACAAATCCTCCCTACGATAGAGACGTGCATAAGGAGGCAATAACGAACACATCAACTCTTTATCTCTAGGACGACACTGAACATTAACATGTAAATCGATTCAAGCGATACTCAGAAAAAGAAATACTTTTATACCTGGCAGGACGAGGGACGGCTCTGGTGGAAAGGGAAGAGGTGGGCGTGTGTTTAGTGAGTGGGCGTGGCCATGGGTGTGGTGTAGTGTGTCAGGCCAAAACCTGCCTCTGTGTCACACACACACACACACACACACACACACTACCTGGTCACAACACGTAACGCTGTTACACTTCGTTCTGCAAACACACACGGACGGTTGATACACAGACAAACACAGGCGTAAAACAGACAGACAGACAGTTCTAGCGAGACAGACGCTGTTCAATATTCTATAACGTATCCAGTGTACGGCTTCTGCTTGTTCAGGTGGACGGATGTCTTGCTTACGGCAGACGCACCGGGGCAGGAAACGATATAAAGTGCAAATCTTTGGTGAATTAATGACGAGTGTTCGTTCGCATATCTTCTCCTTCGTATCTCTAAGGACGACCACGAGTCCTCGTTCCTTCCCACAATGCATCGCCCGGGCTGTGATATATATTCTCAAGCTGTGAACTCCCACTTGGACTCCTTTCCATCCTGATGCGCTCGGAAGATGATGACATGCGCTAACGATCCAACCGCCCTCTGAAGACCATATCATTCTTTTCTCTCTCTCTCTCTTGGTCGGAGTTTATATTCTCGCCGTATGGCGTTCCCCAACATACGGACGGACGGACGGAGAAAAGAGCAGGACAGACTGGGAAGTGGACGGACGCAATACCGAACGGACGAACGAGCGAACATACGGACGGACTGTACAGGACAAAGACGGTAACAAATACACCCGAGGACTGAGCCGAGTCATGCAAATGAGAAGCAACAGGAAGGAGGGGGAGGGGGAAGGAGGCAACCGGTGTCGGGGGCCGACTGAACAGGAGCCCCTGAATTGCCGACAGGGAGGCTATTTGACCGGCAGACAGGAAGGCACGGCTCATTACCGGGCCCGGCCGGGGACTGGGGAGGCATACCTAACACTGACTCCAGCGTGCTAACTATACTTCCCCCCCCCACCCCACACACGTACTATATACCTGTACACTAAGTAATCACAAACTATGTGATTGAAATGGATCCCTTAAGTAACATAAGACTTTTTACAAGAAGCACGAAATGTTTGTAAGTAACATGGATAACTTGTAACATGGTCTATTTCTAAGTGACATGGACTGTTTATAAGTAACATGGACTGCTGGTAAGCAACGTGATCTTACTTTAAGTTGGAAAGCTTGCAGTACTAAGACCTCAGTATGACACCGGCTCCGTACGCACCGTGGAACTATCCAAGTATCAAATACTTTATAAGTATCAAGGATGTCTTACAAAACACGGGCTACATAAGTAACACTCACTTACACAATCAATAAGATTTTTTTTCAGTTAATATATTCAAGCATCTACAACAAGACACACTCAAGGCGATCTACCAACCCCCAACGTTAACCATCGTGCGAAGCTGCCATTAACCGAATCAGTCTCCCATCATCCGCAATCTGTCCATTATCCGTATCAGTCTCGCATCATCCGCAATCTCTCCATAATCCGCAAGCTCTCCATTATCCGGCCTTGCCATAATTATCAATAACAAGAGCCCGCCCTCCATCATTCGTAGGACGCTCCTTACAATCCGTAAGAACCTCCCAGCATCCTACATCCCCACAGCCCTCCGCCCCGTTATCCAGCCTCCCCCCCCCCCTTGTCCAGTTGATGGCGTTGAGGGAAAGCTGTTGCTGGAGTCCTTCACCAGACATGAGTGGTGCACCACAACCTCACACGTTTCTCTCCGGCGGTGTACCGAGGGCCGGGGGGTCCATCGCCAGGTCCATGAACTCTGCTTAAGGTCTGTCTTCAGCAGGAACAGCGCTGACCTTGAAGGCATTCCCCAGGCGTGCGAAACAGGTGAGCAACTCGTCCTGCACGGGGTGGAGACGAGCCTGCAGCACACGCCACGTTTTCTGTAGCAGTGTGAACACAATACTTTCCAGCGAGGGACGTTTCCCTTGCATCATACTTCCCTTCCTTCGCTCTGCCAACAACACTGACAACAGTCCCTATAAGAACCTGATGAGGTCACAGAGGGTCGCAGAGGTCCCCCTCGGGGGAACCCGTGACGTGCCGCCGGGGGTGCGTGAAACCACGGACCCACGCCTTAAGCGGACCTCCTGGATAATCAGGACCCACGATAACCCTACACTACGGTTAACAACCTGACACAACCCCGAGTGACTAGAATCCAGTTGACCAAGTCCGGACAACCTGAAAATCTACTCTAAACAAACACATCTTAAACTGGGTCGGGGACATGGACGTACTCAAACGAACGGGATCTTGGCTAACAAACAACTAAAAGGATAACTGGTTTTTAGGCAACGCTGATAAAGTCTCGTTTACGGACAGATAAAAAATTAATAAACATACAAATTTCTGTGCAAAGAAGGCAACCCCGTCCCAAGGAAGGCCGGGCCATGGCGACTGGTCGTCCGGTCCAAGGCTCCCGGCCGTGTACAGAACCTAACCTCCCCGTGTTACCCAACACCTTTTAGAGGCTCCTCTAATTCCAGTCGCAGGGAAATGTGGACTCCTTTATAGAGTGAGTTCTTCAACGACGACACTGCATTCCCAAGGGTAGAGGCTCGCCAAAGGCGACGTCGCTCGTGGTGTAACCTCGACTGGGAGGAGTCCGGTAACACCTATATATACACGGAGCCTTGGGCACACATACTTGAGGAGAGGTACACTGAGAGAGAGAGAGAGAGAGAGAGAGAGAGAGAGAGAGAGAGAGAGAGAGAGAGAGAGAGAGAGAGACGGCTCACGTGCAGGAAATGTCAACACCGTTCCTGCCGCGTCACCCACTCTGACGTCACAGACATTCTTCCCGAGCGCTGGAAGGACTGGCCGATGTGTGCACGGCTCCGACACAAGGCGCGAGATCACCTCATCTCAAACGCCTGGCGAGCTGCTGCATGCGACCTGACCTGCGATGCACAGCTGGGCTGAGTAGGCCCGACGTGCAAGGCTCACACGTGAAGCCTTCCGATGCGACGGTACGTCCCTAAATTAAGAGGTGTAACGTCAATAAGCACAGCGGTTCGATCCCTCTCGGTACGATGGCGTGACCTTTGACCTACAGGTGTCACCGTACCTAACGATGGAGTGGTCGTGCTCAGGGGGTCAGATGATCCTACCCGACACTCAACTCTACCGGAGCGACCAGCAACGTACGACCTGACGTATGCACATCTAAAGCTGACCGCACGAGAGGCTGTATCGTATATACCAAACCGCTGGCCAAGTTCATGAACGGAACTAATCTAAGAACACTAATTCCCCGTTTGTTCATATTAATTAGTGTATAATGAGAGCCCTCTGACGGATGAAAATAGAACCTGGTTTGACAAGTGAGTGCGTGTGTATGACCTTGCCACCACCACCACCACGCTAGGATACGCCCAACATGCCATCCCTACCAACCCGCTCACTAAAACCCCCCTCATTTGCATATAATCTGCATCTCTCGCCGGCGTCACGAGATAAATAACCGGGCGTAATGGGGTTCGAGTGGAGGAAACAGCCATGGAAGGGGGTGGGGTTGGAGGGGGTGTTAACTATCCACACAGGTGCAATAGCGCGCCTCATGTGGCAACACCGTAGGGATGACGTCACCAGCGCGGATGCCTATATATGGGTGGTCACCCGCGCTCTGTCACCAGTACACACGCAACCTTCACCGGACATCTGTCGCTCATCAATCCATTCCCCAATGTCTCCCATCGCCATCCCATCCGAAAGCCGTTCCTTGTGCAGTTTTCACGAAGCGCGATGTCCCGGCCTCCAACAGACCCTCTGTCCGGGTCTGCGTTGGGGCGCATCCCGCTGTATGCCGACCACATGGGAGACCTCCGCTCGACACCATATGTTATGGGCAATAAAAAAAAGAGAAGGTAATAAAATCATCTTACATGTAGGTCACACGACGCGGGGGAGACCACAACACCACATGGGGATTCCAATCACCTCGTTGGTCTAAACCAACCACTTCAGAGGCAGTTTCAAAAGATACTAAATGAATTACGAAACTAAATAATTACAATTCTTATGAAATGTAACTGAATAACTTTCTCCTCTTCTCCCTCTCTCTCTCACACGCATACTGACGTAAACTCTGGCACCAGGTGTGACTGCGTCCCTCCCACTCCCGAGTCTGCCACCACGGCCGTCTCATCAGCAAACACCTGACCCACAAACACGCCTTGTGCTGCTCTTGAAACGACGCTGTTCCTCCCGAGTCGATGCTCCGTCCACCACAACCCCAAACGCAACGCTCACCAGATTCACTCGACACACCCAGTCGAGTCCCCCTGCCTTGGCGTGGTGCTCCCGTCCATACAGGAATTCTGCCAGTCTTCTTTGACGGCCGAATCCAAAGTCTGGATACCAATTACGAGCATGATTCACCAGGGTCCAGTCTCTGGGCGAACCAAAGTGACAATTCGGATCTTGCATAATTTCGCCCACCCTTGGCCTTAATAAGGCCTCCTGCTGGGGTGCTCAGTCAGCGGGGAGGAAGCCCTTAGCCTTGCCCCGGGTCGGTGCGGTTAACCCGACCTCAATTATCCAGACGGGAGAAGCGATCAACCTAAGGCCATATTAGGCTGGTGACTCCTGCTTGCTTGCTTGCTTGCTTGCCTACCTCACCCCACCGGTATGTTGCCCTGTTGCTGTGCTTGTGTCTCTGTGTCTTGTTCCTGAGTCTGTGTATTTCTGTCTGTGTGGCTGGCTCGAGGCGCCTGTTGAAGGTGTCGTGCGTGAGCGTCTGTAGCCGTGTTTGGAAGGGTGTCTGAGTTGTGCCTTTGCAAATTCCTGTGTCTGGATGTGTTTGGAGCTGGTGTGCTTGGAGATGAGCGCTGTGTCCGTGTGTGTGTGTGTGTGTTTTCCTGTTTAATGAGTCGTATTTTGTCGCCTGTGATTCTTGATGTCTTTGTTACGTGTGTGTTGTTGTTGTTTGCGTGCCTGTGGCAGTTTCGCGTATAGTATGAATTTGTTTGCTTGTTTGTTTGTTTGCTTCTTGTGTGCTGCGAGTGTATGTCTGTGGTCACGAGGAGGGGGGGGTTCTATATCGTCTGGAGTTGCTTTGTTTGTCTGTCAATATATCTGGAGGCGTCGTTCTCTTAATGGCCCTAAGTAATACGTCCCTGAGCTGCTTTCTGTTTGTATGAGAATTCATCAGTTACATCATCATCTAATGCGGTGTGTGTGTGTGTGTGTGTGTGTGTGTGTGTGTGTATGTGCGTGTGTGAGTGTGTGTGTGTGTGTGTGTGTCCTACATAAGCGAGGTACGTTTCATATACATTCGCTGGTCAGCTTATTCTTAAGGACGTCTTATGAGCGCCATTGTTATTCTCGCAACTGGATAAGTCTGTGTTCTGTCTGGATGAGTGTGTGACGCGTGTTACGTCTGCACATGCCGGATGGTGACGGCCGCAACCTTTCCTTTCACTCACACTCACTCGGACGCCTGTGTAACACTAGCGGGTTCGCGCTGCGGTGTTTCTGTTTCCAGGTCCGGCCAGTGTGTTGCGTGTGCAGTGTTGAGTCTGTCGTGTCTGCTCGTGTCGTCTGTCTGTGACTGTCACTTCCTGCTGGGGGGGGGGGCGATTCCCAAGGCCTACGCCTCCCACATCGGCTCAGCCGTCTGGACTGACTCCTTCTGTGGTTGCGTCAGTGCAACTTAATGTCTGTTGTCCCGTAATATGTCTGTGTAATTCATTCTGTATCTTTGTCTGTCCTCAAGAATGTCTGTGTTTCTGTACTAGTGTTCATCTGTACCGCCTCAGTGTACACTCGTCTGTTTTCTTGTGTCTGTGATGCCTTTATCTGCTTATCTGTCTGTTCCTCTTCCCAGCTGTGCCAGCTTGCATATCAGTTACTCCATCCATGTCTGTCTGTCTGTGTTTTCCAAATGCCTAACGTTTGTGTGAGTATTGTGGTAATGTCTCGTGAACATGTGTGTCTACCACAGCAATGTTCCACGCTCTGGTTCATTATAAATCCAACTGTAAAGACATAAAAAACATTTCCAAACTCATACACACTCACATACATATCCAGACTGTGAGAGAGAGAGAGAGAGAGAGAGAGAGAGAGAGAGAGAAACAATTAAGCAGTACCTGGACAAACAACCACAACCGCAGCCTCTCGACCTCCTACAACCACTAACATCACAAGCAACAACCACAACCCGACCACGAACTACCCTGAACCTCGCCGGGGTGGCGGAGGCTGCAGGGGGAATGGGGGGAGAGAGGGGTTCGAACCCAGGTACCGGGATCGTTGAACTCTTCACAGCTGGACAGACCGTCTTGACCCTCGGCCACTCTCACCCACAACAACATTTCCTTTCAACGGAACACGACCACACGACCCTCAGGTCAGGTCAGGTCAGGTCATCACAAGCCAGGGTCGTGAATAAGTTCCATCGTGCCCAAGATGTCGTACTCTTCTGTCCCACGCGTCGCTCCGTCGTGCCTAATGGTCGTCACGCGGTTCCTTCATGCGTCAGGGTCGTACAGCGGTGCCCGAGGGTCGTAGCGAGGTGGTCAAAGGGTTATGGGTCACTATGACCCAAGAAAAGCCCGCCAGACAACTCTGCCAACAAGCATGTAAATCGTAAACAAAAGTATTTCCGTTTACACAACAAACCGCCCCCCCCTACCCCCGGGGTTCATGAATATATTACAGCCGAGTGAGTGACCCTGGGGTCATGCGTGACGTCATCATTCGAAACCACCACGAATTTCGTAATGAAATACGAGTAAAAAAAAAATATGTATCTATCTCTTTCTCTCTATGTATGTATATATGTATCTATATCTATTTCTATATCTATCTATCTATATATATATATATATATATATATATATATATATATATATATATATATATATATATATAT
>JAYMFT010268785.1:0-10657 GCA_038088735.1 Panulirus argus
CTCTCTCTCTCTCTCTCTCTCTCTCTCTCTCTCTCTCTCTCTCTCTCTCTCTCTCTCTCTCCCCCCTAACTTCACAATCAATCATACAGTTTGCGCAAGTGTGCCTCCGTGTTGCGTCCGTTTTTACAGGAGAGTTGTTTTCCCTACACTGGTGATGATGGATAATGTTCCCAGAGGCTACCCGGTTTCCCAGATATGTAAATTTTTTCAGCGAGGCGGTTTGAGAGTCTCGGAGCCGTGAAGGGTCTTGAATGCTGCCAGGCAAAGGTCGTCTCTAACCCTCGGGTAATAAGCCAGTCAGCCGGAACTCAGATGCTTCTTTAGTGACCTCAAGTTTAAGGCAGCGCAAAGCCCGCCTGTATTATCACAGACCCAATTTGCATGAGGGTAGGTGTGGTCTTTTGTCTTACTTTTTTTTTTTTTTTTGGAACAATGAAAGACTAATTTCGTGTACTCGACATGGATCACTTGTTTGCGAGAGATAAGAGGAAGAAAAGAAACGCTCGGGGAATTCTATTGAAGACAGAAGATTGACTCTTAGTGTGGTCTGGCCTCAAGACATTGGAGAGGTCTGTAAATATGATAAGGAAGATAATCTGCCAAAGCTGATTTATTTACGAATGTCGTAAACATATAACTTTTCTTGAACATTTGAGGTTTTGTATTCGACAAATAGATTTGGTAATATGGCTGAACCGTTTCGCAAATATTGTGCACCTGTAATCATTCCATCGAGTAATCATAAAATTCTTGACCAGTATTATGTGACCTGTCTTCACTGCATAGTGCATACTTTATGGTTATCTTTATTACAGAGGTCTGATAGGAGAGATAATTACGTTAGCCTTGTAATCCTGATTATATATCAAACTCATATTCATCTGGCGTTAGTGGAATTAAGAGTATTTTTATTTACAAGGACAATGAAACTGCTGTTATACAAATTTTGCTTGGACGTAACATGTTACATATCTATTTTTCTTGTATATGTGTGTATTTATGTATGTATGTATGTATCTATCTATCTATCTACCTATCTATATAGGGTGTATCTATGTGTTGTGATATGTGCATGCTTACATATTTGTGCCTATTTATTACCTGCATGTACGTTGGTGTTGTGACAAATGATCATATCATCAAAGGAAAGTCATCAGGTCATTGCCTCTAGGTGTTCAGTCGTCATTCACAGTTCATTAAGATAGATTGATTAAACCGCGTTCTTCAAAGGGTTAACCGAGGTATGACAGGCGTTTACTTACTACCGCAAGGGAAGAAGAGTAGGTGGCTGTAGCTTAAGCCACAGAATGGTCTCCGTGTTGTTGACGGGAGGGAAAGTTTTTTTGAGGACTGAGGAATCTGGGAGTGGGGTTGGTTTGAGGGCACTCTCGTGGGTGCAGTGTGGAGGAGTAACAAAGGGAAAAGAGAAGGTAAGGAAGAAGGGGTAATAAATCTCGGGGGCTCAGCCCAGGCAAGTGATTCATTGTGATTGCAAATGGACGACGAGTAAAGAACGTCCTCTTTCAGCTCAGTTAGCCTCTCACATGTTATTGGTTCTGACGTATGTCTGTTCATTTTCAATGTCTGAAACTTGTCTTCCTTCCTTCTCGAGACCACGACGTTACGATCCTGAGGTATGATGAGCCTTTCCGAGACCTGATCATAAGTGCTCAAGGGTCGTGCTGTCTTGCCCAGGAGTCATGCCGTCGTGAAACCTGGTCGTCGCTACTCGACACGGCAGTGATGTGCTCGAAGACAACTGGCTTGAGTTCCACTCTTCATCCGCAGAAGTTTACCGATACGATTATGGAGTCTTTTAGTCGTAATTGATGCGTTATTCTGGACTCAAATTGTAATTTCTTTTCCACGTTGAGACGTACAAATGTTTTAGGAACGTCTTTGTTGATAAGTGGTATATCTCTCACAGAAATGAAACGTATCTGCTCTCAAATCTACACCAGTAACATTAGATTTCTTTTGATATGACAAGATGAAAATGCCTGAAAATTCTGGTGAATGCAAGTAATTATATTTAGCTCGTTTTAGGATATCTTTGTTTTCTTAGTTGCTGAAGTCTCTCCTTCCTTGCATCATTCATTCTGAGAATGGAAATGAAGATAAAGGAAAATTGGTCAAAATGCCCAATGACTTAGTGAAGAAACGGAGACTCTTGTCCTAAGACATGCCAAGAACATGTAATAATGCACGAGAAATTTTATGGCATCTCTCCCAGGCCATCAACACGGTAATGGCACCCTTAAATGGTAGGGAAGGTTCGATATAAGTCCAGCTCCACAGGGAACACTCCACTGCCCAGTATTTAACCTCCCTCAGTGCAATAACTTAACCCCACCACCCACCCCCATGAGCTCAGTGATGACCCACTGGGAAATGTAACTGAAATCTCCCTGTGTTGGATGAGTCCTCATACGGAGAACACTGAGTTGCCGCCCCGGGTACCATTCATATGCTAGAGTGATGAAGCTATTGCGCTGTGATCATTTATCCCCCATGATAGTCATGATGGCTTCATTCCTCCGGTCATCATAGTCTAATGTTGCCGAATGTAGGTGTTATAACGGACTCCATCTGGTACGTGCGGTTACGCCGCGAGTCAAAAGTCACCTTCGGCGTGGCTGTATCATCGTCAATGGACTGAAAAAGGGACTGGCGTCTCGTCTCGGAGTTTCTCACTTCGAGCAAATCCATTATCACCCTGCTACTGATTGTAGCGGAGCCTGGTAGCTGTAGAAGCCCGATGAAAGTGGACCTTTGGTTTGTATGATTAATCGATTGGTAAACAGCTTCGATTGCACTTTAAGCCACAAACGTAACATTTCGACCCACTGGGTCGCGCACACAGAAGCTAAGGAGGACAGTCGATGGTCCAGACCACTGTAGAAGGTGTAACATCATTTGACTTCGATGCCTGAAATCTTGAGTTCAAGAACCAAAACGCTGAGTGTGTGGTGACTCGACCTAAAGACTACATTAAACCGACCTATTTACTTCGACTGCTCGACCCAGTGAGGATGACGAATTAGGCCATAGAATACGACGAATCATCTGCTGAGTACGATACTTTCATCCATGTTAACGATAAATCATCGCGAGGAAAAGTTGTAAATCAGTTTGGGCACATAACGGATAGGGTGTACTGGTTGTGACAACTCATAACTCAAAGAGCTCAGACCTTTGAAGTACGATGGCTCGACCTCTGAAGATAACTGCGATCGTTTAGCTCAGTAGCACGACCCCGGAGCATGACGGTACGACCATCTTCGGCACTACGGTACGGAACGATCCTTGGGTATGATTTTGCGTCCTTTGAACCAGTTTCGCTTAAGGGTCAGATGAAAGATAATTGTCATCTTACCCAAAGAATTTTACCATCCAGCTCAAGGGTTACTGGATAATTATGAAGGAAAACGAACCAAGAGGGACTGTGATTCCAGTCAGCCATCTTTACCCGCTCATCATTGTGTGAGGAAGGCAGGTCTATTGCTGGAAAGCCTATGCAATTATGATACTGGTAAATGATTTGCTGTTACTTGAACTCTTTGGCAGCCATTCCAGTATTGTAGAATTCGAGCAATATTCAGGGTTGCATCGATTATTTTCTGATTGTCTTTTTGTCTATCTCGACCTGAGGAATATAGGATAAAAAGGGATGGAGTTAAGAAAGAAGGATGGAATATTGGACGGGAAAATAGAAGGAAGCGAGGATGGAGATGGAGATGAATGCACTGGGGAGTCTTGGAAATATCATACAAATTATAATTGGTAAAGATAATGAGTGTGATTAGGGTTTCTGGTAGATGGAAGAGAGATTCGTGAGAGAAAAGATTGGGTAACAGTACAGAAAGGAAAGTGGAAGGTACGGACTGAGTCTTAAAGCTAAATTGTGATGAATTGTTCACAGAAGGAAGATGGACGACTGAGCTGGTCGGGATATAAGGTCAAACCTCAGTGTTATCTGTATCTACAGAAGATCGCAATATACTATTCATAGTCAGTTACGTGAGTATTTTGAAAACAATTTGGATAATCGAATTCTCAGATACGTGCAGTTACTGTTTCTAAATAAAAACGTGATACTAGAGGTATTAATTTTTTTTTGTACTCTATATAATGAACGCTTAATGGCAACAAATCTGACTCTCTCTCTCTCTCTCTCTCTCAATTTTGAAATATCAAACGGAACAGTCGGGAAAATAAGACTGATAGGTAAACCTCTTTCTCCATTTAAGCGGATGTGAAAGATGGAAAAAAAAAAACGAAAAGAGACGTCGACTGCGACGTATTGCAGGGAGTAACGCAGGCTTTACCCCCGTCAGCCGGAGGGCGTCAGTAAGAAGCGGCCAGAGGAGACGTGGAGGGAGGCAAACAGGCCCATACCCTAAGATGAAAGTAATATGTCCATCTTCGTAGCATAGTATGAGCGCAGCACGTCCCATGGCCCTCAGCATACACTCGTGTTGCCGTAAGTGCATCCAGCGCTGGAGAGGAGCAATGAAAACACGGGAGAGAATATCCCCCCGAATCATCAGCGTAAGTTGGAACCATAAGTCTCCCACATCCTGCCGTGTCTCTCTCTGTGTTTACTCAAAACTAATTCCGAATTCAAGTTCTCCTGAATAATTGAATATAGATGACGTCACCGGCGCCAGCAGGGTTGGGAAATGTCATCACCAGTGCAGTGACCCGTCACTCATTTTCCCTTGATCGCTAGAGTACTGCCCTTGAAAAGCAAAGGCGCAGCACCTTGGGGTTGTAGTCCGGCGCCTTGGAGATGTAGCACGACGCTTTGGAGCTGTAGTACGAATCCTTGGAGCTGTAGTACGACTCCTCGGAGTTGTACGACGACGTCTTGGAACTGTAGCACGAAGCCTTGAAGCTGTAGTACGACGCCTCGGAGTTGTACTACGACGTCTTGGAGCTGCAGTACGAGGCCTTGGACTTGTAGCACGACGCTCTTGGGGTTCTGACGCCCAGTGACCTGATCGTTATGGGTCGGGTCATAGGCCAGGTCATGATACCCGAAGGGTTGCTCAAAAGTCGAACCTCCGTATACTCAAGGGTCGCGCCGTCGTACCCAAGGGTCATTCATACCGTCGTGTCGAAGGTCCTCGCCGTTGTGATCAAGGTTTGCACCGCCGTTCTCAAGGGCCTGTACCGCCGTTCGCGAGGTCTGTGCCGCCGTTCTCAAGTGGCTGAGGTAACGTTCCACCATCTATAATGGTGGACTGCTGTACAAGGGACAGGCAAAGTCGCCAGCTAGGGAACTGCTTCATTTACTAATGAATTCCATTACGTGATAATATAAGATTGCGTTTGGATGGGTGAGGCCGGTTTCCGCCATGCTTATATAGATTTAGATACACGTTCCATCAGCGATAGACAAAGTTAGAGTGATTGCCCCCTATCACTTTTTTTTTTTGGGTTGCCTGAGTAAGTGAGAAAGATTTTATCGCAGGGTGTGTGTTAATGATTAATTTTTCAGAAACATGATTA
Organism: Panulirus argus; assembly: GCA_038088735.1. Taxonomy (NCBI): domain Eukaryota; kingdom Metazoa; phylum Arthropoda; class Malacostraca; order Decapoda; family Palinuridae; genus Panulirus; species Panulirus argus. The sequence goes on from JAYMFT010268785.1 coordinate 5,515, forward strand.
TCAGGCTTATTACTTCTCGTAATTTAGACAGCACAGACTGTAGATATCAAATAATGATAGGAATATATGTATATGGGTCTTTAGAGTAAATATAAATTTATGTTCTGTGCATTATGATATTCTCTACATTCGTTGTTCCTTCATTTAACCCGTTCGACTTATGCATTACTGTACTGCAGTGAGATAATTACTAAACGTTATTTTTCACTAACTCTTGCCTTTTTTGAGTTGACTGATATTCATCTTAAGTTTAAGTGAGTGTGTGGACAGGACACAGAACAGGAGAGATATTTTTTTTCCGACTTATGAATCATAAACTCTAATATATTTCGAGGATATTCAACCAATTCGTTGATGCCGCATATTCACTACAAGTGTGTTTGTCAAACCTATGATCTCTGATACGTTTGGAATGTTAGGAGGAACGTACGTATTGTGCGTGTTTTTGTTCCTCGTCTGTCTTTACTTTTTCGCCAGTTGTGTGTTTGTTTTCACTTGTATGTATGTTTTCACAGGCCTTTGTACGTTTTGACTTGTATGTTTTCTATTTGTGTGTTACTAGGGGAGAATTCTGCCCTAGTGTTGCCCCCGGCTCTTAACCTGGTATATATGCACTATGTCTTTACTCCTATGTGTGTTTTCTCACACACGCAACACACCCTAGCCTAATCCAGATTGTGTGTGTGTGTGTGTGTGTGTGTGTCTTTCTCTTTGTGTGACTGGGTGTGTGTACGTCAAGTCATGCTAAGTTTATGTGCTCCTCTAAGGTAGACTGTGGACCGACTGTCGCCTCCAAGATTCGAACCTATGCAGGTGTGACCACGGGCGGCCAGTGCATCCTTCTATACATATGTGTGCGTGTATAATCACCTATCTATACAGTACTAGATAAAGACATTTACACCAGTTGGGCCCCCATCTCTTGAAGCTCAGAATACCATCAAGTAGCCTTTTTGATATACGTATCCTAATGGCAGTCACAGTTTCGTTATTAAATCCATTCCACCAACCCATCGCCTTACACTAAAACAGTACCGTACTTCTTTACGTCCTTTCCTACCACAACTTCTCGCTTAGCTTGTTCTCAGAGCCTCGGATAGAATAGGTCGCTGTCAAACATCGTGCAAATGATTTAGAAATATGGAGGCTAAAATCAGGTCACCCCGTCTCTCTTCTCAACTTCAGGGTATACAAATCTCTAACCCTAATAGCCCTGAGCCTCTCACTGCATGTAGTTTATCCCTCTTAGATTTCGGTGTCATCTTAGTTACTCTTTACTGGACCCCTGTCAATTGGGTCGTTGTGCTACCCTAGTCGCGATGACCAGACTTGAGCAGCACACACCAGCTTCGGTCAAATATGTGTTGTGAGTAGCTTTTTAAGCATTTCCTTATCCATATACTAAAATGCGATTCTGATATATCTCCCAGCAGATAGTATGTATCCTTTGCAGTTAACAAGACATAAAAAAGGGGAATTTGGCGTTTCTTGTCATTTGCTGTGGTCAGTTCCTTCGGCCTGGGGTATAATGTCACTCTCGTTTGTATTGCAGGTTATGGCATATGCAATCAACTTGATGAGAATATACGTGGTTTGATATTCTTTTGGCGAAACGCTGGTTAAAGGCTATTTCATCATTTTCCCTTTTTGGATATCTAAGGGATGAAGAAAATGAATGTTGCTTTAGTTTAATGTCCTCATATTAAAATGGTAAATGGACTTAACAGTGAATAATTTTGAGAGAAGAAATCGCCCATCGTCCAAAAATACAAGTAAACATAATACCACCCCTCGTGTTTCGTCGACCCCAAAATCATTTCTGTCCTTTATTCTTTCTTTTTTCAGTCATTTTTATTTACCTTTCCCGCCTGACCCCTGTGACCAGCGGTGTCCTTGCGGGTGCCACCAGTGGACCGAACACTCGGGCAGACAAATTCCCAAACTACGGTTTAAAAAAGCACACGAGTCAAGGTGGTCCGGGGCATTAAAATGCAGAGGCCACTGTCATCTTCCTGTTGCAACAGCTCTTAAGGCGCTAATAAACCCCAGTAAAACCCTGGGAGTTAAACCTGGGGAGATCCAGGAGTAAAACGTGGGAGTATAAAACCTGGAAAGATCTAGCAGTAAAACTTCCAAGAAATAGGGGTTAGAGAATGAACTTAAACCTGAGAATGCTTAGGAGCAGGAGTTAGGGGCCGTCTGTGACACTGTGCCCTCACCAGGTACGGGGATGTCCTTCGTGGCGTTCTCCACGGGTTGAGTGGCACTCATATAGCAGGAGGGAGGGAGGGAGGGAGGGAAGGGGACCTGCAGGTTGTTGTGGAGAGGGGGGGAGAGATGGAGGAAGAAATGCGAGTAAGTATGGAGAGGATGGGAGAAGGAGAGAGTGGGAGGTAAAGGATTAAGGGAGTAGCGAATGTGGGTCTGGGTTTAGCGTTGTCTCCATCCTATTAACAGTACAGCTCACTGTACCTTTAGGGATAAAGTACCTCTGTAAAAATTAAGCTCATTCTTGCTCACTTTCTTTAACTGCCGTCGATTTCTTCCCATGCAGTGGAATCTCATGTTTACAATTTCTTTAAGGAAATGGTGCGTGGGGACATAGTGAGGTTGATGGTGAGGAGCAGAGGGTGCTGGTGATATGGTGAGGTTGACGGTGAGGAATGTTTTTAGTTTTTTGTGATTATTGTTTGTGCGTTACGGAGAAAGAGTTTTACAGTAGCGTTGCCCCGTCTCTCAGCCTTATATGTTTACCATGTCTGCTATGTTTATCACACGCTCACACACACACACACACTAGTTTAAGTCAGGTACCTATTAACCGATTAGTCCCGAGGGGAGGATGAACAACTGGGTTAGGTGTTAGGCCGAATGTTGCGTCTAAGATTCGAACCTCATACGGGCTCGACCCCAGGTGGACCCGTGCTGTATAATGGATAGTTGCACTAACAACTGCATCATGTATATGTGCGTGTTTGTGTGTGTGTGTGTGTGTGTGTATGTACAACTCACACACACACACACACACACACACACACACACACACAAAGCAGAGGTACACAAATGTATATATTCAAACACATATGTTTTGCATACACATGTTTAGTTGATAACATTATATCGTGATGTTCATTTGCTTACCATTTTACAAATGGCATTATGAATTACCGGCAGAGAACGGACAAGGTTCATATACTACATTTACAGCTTTATATACCATAGAATTCCATCTTTATACCATTTTACAAAGAATCACCGCGTAAAATGAAATGATATTTCTTAATTCATTGAGCATGTACTAAAGCTAGAAATCCGCACCTTCTGTATGTTCACTTTATTAGAGTAGGAACAAGAGAAGGAACCACGCAAGGAACTGATCTCGAAGGCTTATAAGCCGTCTGTTCCCGACGTAACCACGCTGAGGTTTTGGTAAGAGCGGAAAAGGTGGAAACCTTTGAGAGAGCACCTACGAGTAACTACGACGAGACTTGGACAAAAATGGCAATATTGGGCTGGCGCGTGGTTGCTTACCGCAGGAGAGAGAGAGAGAGAGAGAGAGAGAGAGAGAGAGAGAGAGAGAGATGGGGTGAAAGGTTCACTCATAACTCCAGTAATTTTATCATTTACATTTGTACTCAAGGCGAACCCGAACTCCTACAACGCCTCTGCTGTGTGGGATCATCCTTAAGGCGCGTGGATCAAGTCCACACCAGGAGCCGTCCCCGACGAGGTCCTGTACGCGGGTAGAGGACATTCCTTAAGCAATATCCCACCCCTTGTGACGCCGATAAGACACTATCATCAATTCTGCCAGGGAGACGCGCACGTCGCGTGGGGGGGGGGGTCTTGATAAGCAAATTCAGATAAAAAAGTTACTCGCTTGTAGCACATCACCATCTTTATAACAGGGCGCCTCCCGGGAGTCAGGAACAAGGGAGGAAGCTACGCTTCGCAACGCCGTCCGCGAATGCCACCATGTCACTCACTGTCCCAGGGTATAGTGCTCACCGCTGCCTCACCCCAAGCTCGGCCCGAGGCTGTGGTTCCCTCGTAGATGAAAAAGGCCCCTGTGATTCAGAGGCTTATGGCTGAAGACCGCCACTTCGGGGTGGTAAAATGAGGTGTGCCCGAAGCTTCGGGAGTTCGGGTGTTGGGTGGATGGATGGGGAGTTTCAGTGGGTTAGGAAAATAATCTGTTGAGAGTTTCAGTGGCTTAGAGTTTCAAGGGTTCGAGTGCGTAAGGTGTTCATGTGACTTCAGGTTGGATGGTTGATTACATCGGCTTAAGGCCTATCGACTGCCTGGGTCCTTAAGGCCTACAACGTCAAATCATACCTACCAGTTAAGATGAGAAGAGTTAAACGCCCCCTTCAAGCGTTCAGAATGATTTTCCGACCATATGTGCTCTCATTGCATATATGGGCGTGTGTGTGTGTGTGTGTGTGTGGTTAGCATATATGTATTTATTTCGTGCTGCTTCAGAAAAACAAAACAGGTTTTGTTTGTCTATGGAGCTTTGAAAAACCTCCACATATGACTAGTTGCTAATAGCGTTTTTCAAAGAAATCTCCATGTAATTCGCCCTGCAAATATAAATACCTTGACTTAAAGTCAAACTGTCTGTTACTAGTTTCCGGCAATCGTAGGAATTCGAGGCAATATGTTATTCTTCAAAGACTGAGAGTAAATATGGTCTTCCACAACCTGTGCGGCTGGAGGCAGCTGCACCCACGAATGAGAGATCAGAGGGCACTAGAGATGAAAGGTGTATACCCCACATTATTAGGGACAGACTCGTTTGTGGATACAAATATTTCATCGCTTGGTAGTCCAGCCTACCGCTAGGCCATTACGGTCATCTGTTTACATATGTATTGTATAGACGTATGGATGGCACTTATGCATATTCGTTAACTCTACTGCTGTCGCAAGCTCCTTTTAGAAATCGTACGCTGACGTTCGTGTGGTCTGTGCTTTACGGTGAACGTATACAAATTTCATTTTGATAAACCATTGCATTACAGATGCATAGAGGGGCTTTTGTCCCATATCTTTCTTTTTTTTTAAACACATTTGCGTGAGAGTGCCTTTATGCTGCTTAGGTATTAATCTTCTGGGACGAACAGGAAGATAAGAGTTTGAC
>JAYMFT010268796.1:0-10657 GCA_038088735.1 Panulirus argus
TATATATATATATATATATATATATATATATATATATACATATATATATATATATATATATATATATATATATACAGATAGATGGACAGACACAGAACGACAGCAAGATAGATACTTCATAACAAACTCCGCTTCCCTTCGGCCGTGATCCTCTCGTAAGCCCGCATTACTCTCGCCGTGGCATTTATCGCACGACTCTAGGAACACCACAACATTACGAGCGTTATAGAATTTCAAATTAGTTCGTATCTCAGGTTTCTGCGTATGATATATATATATATCTCGACAGTGGGGCTGGGCCCATCAGCTGCTGCATTCATAATGCCGCAGATGTAACTGCATACACTCCACTGCTTATAACTAGAGTTCTAATTAAGCCGCATTCCCAGAGAGGCGACACGCTCAGTGCGTCTTCGTTTCAGTTCAGCGTTCGGTGTCCTCTGTTTCTGCCTCGAAAGCGCTTTCTATATACAAGTTCTGTCGAAACGGTATGTCTGTCTGTAATTTCGCTTGTAGAATACTGTGTTATGATATCTGATTTTTTTTTTTTAGAAAAGGCCACACTGCTTTCAGCTTGTATAGAAACTCGAGTGTTGTCATCAGGTATCAGTTCTGTCTGTCCTCTCCTCAGTGCTGGACAAGCATAAAATTTTATCATCGAATAATCGTATTCCCAAAACCAAACCTTAAGACTGAAAACGTAGATGGAATAGGATTAGAATTAGAACTGAAATAGATTTAGGATTAATGTGGATGGATAGCTACTTATATGTCCCTGATGGGAAGTGCCACATCCCTGCCTGACCTCCCTCGCTAGAACACACCTCGACAGACACTGTGCCACTATCCTGACCTTCCTCATTCCCTCCCGAATTGCTGCACGTTCAATGCCTTCTTGTGTCCACTTCCGTTCGTGGGACTCGCGTGTAAGCCGTCTGCTTACATTCCACTCGCGTCTGCCATCAGGCGGTATAAGAACGCGAGGTGGGGGGAAGGAGGGAAGATTTCACTAAGTTTTTCATTTGCATATCATTAGGGAGCTGGGATAGCCGGTGGGATTCAATTTCTGGCCAGGGTCCCGGATGTCCCGAGGTTAGACGGCCGTGTTGTGTCTTTCGTCTTAGCTAGGTTTCTTAACCCCGACGGCCCGTCGGAGGGGCGCAAGCAAAACGAGCAGGAGGAGACGACACTGGTGCGGGAGCAGCTAAGGTTCCTGAGGCAGGGCTGGTCCTCTCTCCTTCCCCAGTTTTCCTCTCCTGCGGCGTCCCATCGCCCGAGCTGGTTCGCTAGCAAGAGGAGACGGGTGTATGATTCTTCCCTTACACGCCCTCGCCCTTCTTCCCTCCACCAATGTCTTCTTTTTTTCATCCTTTATCCACTCCTCGTTCTGCATCCAAACTACCCGTTGAGACGCGAAGGATCTTCCTTTTCGGTCTTGCTCAACGCCCAGCACTTGTTGTTAACGGCAGAGTCCTTCCGAGTCCTTAGGAAGGATAGATGAGTGGTGCCGCCTGGGGCCTTAAAGATCCTAGAAAGGCACAAAAGGAATCCGGAAAAGAGGCTAGGGTGAGGAAAGAAAAAAAAAAGTATTCTTATCATTCAGGACGCTGAGGGTGGACGCTGCTATACTTGTTCGCCAGGATCGTGAGGCTGGAACATATAGATTCATTGTTCGCTCGTGTAAGTCTGGATCCATATAATCACAATTTTATCCAAGATTATGTGAAATCACGTCAAGACCTTTAGTCTAGGAGAGAGTATTACAGTCAAGTGTTCAGTAATATTGAGTTCTGAGAACAGGTAATGAGAAAATTAATTCTTTGGAAAAGCGACGGAATACGTCATATAATGTTTTACGAAGATTGACGAAAGCCAGCCTTCTTTACGAAGATAGAACTTTAAGACTGAATGGAATCACGAGAGTGAACATAATGAAGCAGTTCCCGAAGCACTAAAAGCTTCGGAACGAAGAACCCTCATGAAGCAATCTTATTTCAGTTTGACGACAGATTACATACGTGATCACTTATCAGTGAGAAAAAATTTTGCAGGAAATGATTCAATAAAATCAACCTTCCAAACCACTTCATTCAACTCCATTAAATTCTTGGTTCTGTTTTCTAAACATTTTCTGAAGAACTTTTCATTTAGCTCATTAAATGTATATGTTTTCCAGCAGATAATGACAACAGTGGATTAGCAAACTTTTGCTTGAATATAGAATGGTCAGGAAAAGGTGATTGATACCTCCAACAACAAAAAATTAGAGATCTTACTGAAAACAGTAATTCAGATAAGAATCTGAATATAAAAAAAGCTGTAAATTTGTTGTTAGTAAGAGGATTCCGCACCATGAATGTTGCAGGCACTGGATTGGCTTCGTTCTTGGACTCACACAGCTGGGTTTCTTAGGCGCTTACAGCCTAGTCGGCTCTTGGGCGCTCAAAACACGGACGGCTCTTCGGCGCTCAAAGCCGAGTTCTTAGGCGCCCACAGCTAGACTGCTGGGTACTCGAGGTCTGTTTCTTAGGATTCATTCTTCCATGGGTTCCATTTCTGTTGATTAGGAGTTTTATCTTCAAATTAGACTTCGTGAAAGAAAAGTTTGTAAAATGATATGCCCATGAGAATGTATACTCACTTGGCAGTTGTCACAATTACAGAGAAGTGTGCTATGCAGTTCTATGGAGTAGGCATAAATAACGTATATAGAACTGTAGGGAACATAATCTATGCAACAAGACACTAGTAAAGTGCATCGGAGAGGTTCACTTATGCTATTACCTAAGCCATACGCGATATGGTGGTGAGAGGAGAAAGACTTTATAAGAGCAATACATTAATACACACAGAAAATATACTTTTGATCAGCAAGCTGATTGCTAATGTCTGCTGTCAACCTTGTTCCTTCTTCTCTGTGTATATGTCTAACTTGATTCGTCTTTGGTCCTCTCATTCTGTAACTGTCCTCGGAAGATGTGGTAATACACGAAAGCGCTCAGGATCTCGTGTTCCCTTTTCCATGTGTTTTTTGTATTTTTGTGCTATATATATATATATATATATATATATATATATATATATATATATATATATATATTCAGGAGTCAAAGCTGATAACGATTGTTCAACTGAGCAAAATTTCGAGGTACCTGGCTGGAAAATAAATCGACCAATATAATTCTTGTGAACCCTTCCAAATGAACCAACAAGTGCCAATAAGGTCGACAAATGAAGGTAACGAGTGGTAATAATTAATATAATTATCTTGCAGCCGCTGGCACTAAAGGAGAGAACACTATATAAGGTGCCTAACCTGGCTTCAGGAGTCAGTGTGCGTCCGGCTGGGCAGGAGAACGGACGAACCGTGCTGATCAGGGTCCCAGACTGCCTCGAACTTTCCCCCACACCGTCTCACTCGATGTGTTTCACACGCTGGAAAAAAAGAAATGTAATATTCCTACTGGACTGACTGAAATGATTCTTGTGTTAATGGAAAGATAACAAAGTTGAGTTACAGTGATCTTTTATGAATATTTACTGAGTAATAGAACTTCTATACGGAATACAGAGAAATCTAGCTAAAAACTGTTGAAGACTTTATTTTTAAGATATTGAGCTGCTTCGTTCAGTGAGCCACTGCTTCACGCAAAAACCGATGAGTCAGTAAGTAACGATTTACTTTCGTATGTACTTCTGTTAAAGATATTTAGAAGAACGTCCAATTCACTCGTTAGCTATTGTTTAAACATCGTTAAGTCACTCTTGTATCAGATCTCGGACATATATCGAGGGAATAATAAACTTCCTGAATATCATTAACAGCTCCAAAGTTCGTGTTCACGAAGCGATGTTACAAAACAAAGTTTTTGGAAAGAGAAATGCATCGTCTGATGAATGAATCTTATTCGACCATATAAGCGAGACGTTTCATTTACGGGTGTTGTATTAAGATTTAGTTAGTGTTGTAGGAGGTGTATTGGTTTATTTTTGTGGGAATTTAGTGTAGGATTTATGATGAAGTGTTGTCGTTCACGTACGTATATCAGTGGGGAATCTTATACTGGATTTGGGCTGAAGTGCTGTAGAGATACGTAATTATACAATCCACATAGTGAGAGTGGAAAGTGATACAGAAACCATTATGGCAATTATAACACTTCCGAACGGCAACCTTGCGTTATTTTATATTAACTTTCCGTTCTTAACTAGCATTTGTCTGTGTCTTAACAGCTGCACTTACCTCAACATTACAGTAGTCTGTAATCCTCTTCTTAAAAGGGATTAGGTACTTGGTTAGGTCTTTAGTTCTGTAATGATAAGGGTCTTGAGCAACATTTTTTATTGTAATTTAATTCACTTTTAAGAGATCTACAAAAATTTGCAAAAAACTTACAGAAAGTTCTTTTGTATTTTATTCGATAAGTGTTTGTGTAGTGATCCACTCGTATCATTGCCTCAAGCAGTAGTGTCGTGTATAACTCATGACAACATCCTTTTCACGACCATGACTCTGTCTTGTGATGATTCCCATGATAACGGTATGAGGTACCCTATGATGGCCCCATGAGATCGCACCCCACGGTAGCATCCTGCGATTCCTCTCCACAGCATTGTTCTGTGATATTACCCCACGATAGCGTCCTATGAAATAACCAGATATCGTGTTGCGGTGGACCACAGAACCCGCTGTCAAAGATCCCGTGAACCTAACCTGGAATTAATAAGTTGATTGGTGAATCCTAAATCTGTTTCGAGGATGTGAGGATAATGACATCCTCTACTCACGGATACATCACTCACTGGGGGAATTGGTTGTTTAAGGACTTGTGACAATACGTGGGAAGTATTTGTAATACGTATCAATGTAACCAGACTCGGCGTTGGGCTTCATTCATGGCACTCATTTTCAGAGAGGGAGAGAGTTAGATGTGTACAATGTTCGGATGACTGTATTTATACACACACACACACACACACACACACACACACCCGTCAGTTTGCCTTCGCTGTAAACGCATCAAGGATTCCCCGAACATTAGCTCATGAATTCTGAATGTTGGTTCAGGTGTTAGACAAGACCTAGTGGTCCCCTCGCTGTGTCTGGATTAAACAAAACTGTAAGTGGGGAAAAACAAAAAACACGAGAACAATGAGTGATTCGTCAGTGCTAATTAGGATTTATGAGGCTAGAGGAGGGGAAGGATGAGGAGATGAGGGTGAGGTAGGGGCAAAAGAATGAAGAGGAAAAGGAGACAGAGACAGAGACAGAGAGAGAGAGAGAGAGAGAGAATGAAAAGATAATTGAGATAAGATAAACAAATGAGAGACATCAACAGGTTTAGGTTTGTATAGTAGTAGTAGTGTTGGTAGTACTGGTAATGGTGGTAGTAATGATGGAATTATCATACTTACCAATTTTCTCCCTCTGATAAGAGATAACACAAAGCAGCTCAATCGTGAGCTCTTCTGTTATCGTGGGGCGCTCTGGGAGACTTGAGTTTGTTGCTAAGGGCTTCAGATGACTTGGGTCAAGCAAGGGCACACTGCGTCGCGGTCCAGGTCATGTGTCTACTGGCAGTAACAGACTCGGTAATGCGTTACCGGTGACACTTCTCCCGTGTCATTCCGTATCTTCCCTATTATTTCGCACCTTCCCTATTATCTTTTGTCTTCATATTATCTCGTGCTTTCCCTATTATCCCATGTATTTTTTTTCTCCCTTTATCCTACACCCTCCCTGTTATCTCCCTATTTTCACATACCCTCCCTGCCTACTATCCTGTTATCCTATGTCTCCCCGTATTATCAAACACGCTGCCCTCTTCTCCCACGACCTCCGTAACAGCAGGCACCCTCCTCACTCTCTCAGACCTATCCTACTGGCCCCCTATCTTCTACACACACACACACATACACACACACACACACACGCACTCAACACCCCCATCCTGTCGAATTCGGGCCTGCCTAGAGACTCATCCTGTCACGCGAGTTTCATTCCAGACTCTCCGACCATCCGGTCAGACTAAGGCCCCCTTCAAGACGCCACCATTCACGCTAGGCGCCCTTCCAGAGCCCATTCTGCTACGCTAGGCGCCCTTCCAGACCCCATTCTCTCACACTAAGGTGTCCTTCCAGACCTCATTCTGCTACACTGGGCGTCCTTCCAGACCACATTCTGCTACACTGGGCGTCCTTCCAGACCACATTCTCTCACACTAGGCGCTCTTCTAGACCACATTCTGCTATACTGGTGTCCTTCCAGGCCTCATTCTGCTACACTGGGCGTCCTTCCAGACCACACACTTTAAAACCTTAAGGCTTTCCTGCAGTAACTGGCCACACTTCCAGAGCCTCGCCTGTGACACTGTGGGGGGGGGGGAGCCCCCCGCCCTGCAAGGTGCGGGCTGAGGTGGGGGGTGGGGGAGAGGGGGTGGGATGAGCCTTACCTCCTATGGGGCGGTTGACGGTGTAGGAGATGTAGGGCAGGTCCCCGTCTGAGCAGATGGAGGGTCTAGGCGAGGTGGACGTCGGGCGTGTGGAGGGGTCCGAGGACCCTCCAGTCCTCTCCACGCCCCCAGCCACACCCACCTCCCGGCTCTGTTCCCCGCCCATCCCTGCAAAAAGGAAAAAATAATAATAATAATACTGTAATCAATACTCCGTCAAGATACAAACAAAAAAAAAAGGGATCATTTACAGAAAGTCCCTTATTTAATACGTTCGTCTATTTCCACATGAACTTACGTACAAACATACGTACACGAGGAGATATAGCGAGGAGTAGAGAGAGAGAGAGAGAGAGAGAGAGAGAGAGAGAGAGAGAGAGCACGATGTCCTCGTAACGGTGAGAGCAGCGCAGGAGACCGTCCTTCCAAGACCAGGAAGGCGCGCGCGCTCACACACCCATCCCTCCTCTCCCACAGTACCGCACCGTACCGTACTCTCCCACCTCAGTCCGCCTCGCACGGGGCAATGGCAGCGTCCTCCCTCGTCAGACGCCCCTCTCTCCACCTTCCGGATGATCCCAATCCTACCGCAGACCCCGGGATGGAGTAGGACCCGTCCCTGAGGCTACGCGGTGTTCCAGTAATAGTGCTGCAGGGTGAGGCCCTGGGTTACACCCCCGGGGCTTTGGGAAAGAGGCGAGAGAATGCTGGTGTACGCGTCTAGTATCCTGACGGAAACCATACAGTCCTGCCCGGCTCCCCCCAGCTGTCAGGCTCGCTGGTTTGTTGATCTCTTGAGAACGACGACGGTACGACCCCTTGAGCACGACGACGGTACGACCCCTTGAGCACGACGACGGTACGACCCCTTGAGCACGACGACGGTACGACACCAGAGGTCAACCGCATTACAAAATGAACCTAAATGTAAGGCTACCTCTGGGCACGACGGCCTTTAAAAAGGTCAGCTTTCAAAGGCCAGGACACAACACACAAAAAGCGCCGTACTACCGCCGTGCTCATGTGGTCGCGTACCGTCGTGCTCAAGGGCATAACGGCGGAGGAAGGCAAGCAGCCAGCTACAGGAAGCTGTGGAGCGAGGAAGTGGGAGTGTGTGTGTGTGTGTTGGAGGGGGGAGGAGAGGAGGTCAGAGTCGTATAGCAAAGGTGGACTCCCTTCCGCCCCCCACGTCAGGGCCCCCCCTCCCCTCTCCCCCCCCCTCCCAAATCACCATCACTTCCACCTACACCAAGACGCACGTTCGCCTTCCTCAATCCTTAACCCCCCCCCCCCGCCAAGCACACCCTACAGCCAGCCCCCCCCCCTCTCTCTCCCCACGTCAACGTCCAGGTGGGGTGGTGGAGGTGGTGGGGGGGGGGGGGAGAGAGACGAAAACAATGTCCGATCTGTCATACCCACACCCAGATCCCCTGAGGCTGATTTACACGGACGTTTACTGCGGGGGGGAGGAGGAGGAGCCTTCGTTACGAACGTCAGCGGGCGATGTTCGAGCCTCGTAAAATGCGTCTCCCGCACGTCGTCGCCGTCCCCGTCAGGAGCCGCGGGCCAACAAACGCCCGACTGCCGCGCCCTTCCATCCGTCACCGTCGCGTGTTTACGCCCGTCCTCGCCGACATGGACGAGTCCTTACGTTGCAACCCGAGCGTAAATACGCTTACAGGGGGAGGGGCAGCTGATCAGGGGAGGTTAATGCATTGGGGAGGTGATGGAGGAAGGAAGGAGGGGGGAGAGGGGCAGATAAGGGGTGGGGGGGGATTGGTGGTGCGGCTGGGGAGCTGGGGTTCGACCCCGGGGGAAAACCCTGGTCTATCTTGGGCAACGGCTGCGTGTCTGCCTCGCCAGCCGGCCGGCCACCCGGGCCATACCCCAACAACACACATTCCCCCAAACATTCATCACATTTCATGACGGTATATTTAGCCGGGGGTGGGGGCAGTGTTGGGTGCCTGGGGGGGGGCTGTGCTGGGTGCCTGGGGGGCAGGGCCTGTTGGGTGCCTGAGGGGGGGGGGTGTGGTAGGGGCCTGGGGGGGCCTGTGTTGGGTGCCAGTGTTGGGTGCCTGGCGGGGGCCTGTGTTGGGTGCCTGGGGGGGGGGCTATGCTGGACGTCTGAGGGGGCCCTGTGTTGGGTGCCTAGGACCAGCACTGGAGTTAAGACATCTGATTACACGGACGAGAAACAAGACAGCCTTGGACTGCTGGGACTCAAGACAGAAGCAACTAGGGAGAGGATATGCTGACACTGAGAAAGGTCCAGGTCTGAGGGGCGGTGTCGGGGCGAGACGTTGCGTACTGTGGGCCCGGGGAACCAGCCAGCCTTCCTCGACCGACGGCGGCGCGAGTCCCGACCCGGCCGGCACGGCAAGAGGAACAAGGGAGAACAGCGTCTCCCGGGAGAAGTATTTAGAAGCGAGTACAACAGACTCGTGTTGCGTGAGTTACGCGTTGTCCAGCGTTGTGTGCGAGGCAGACATTGTGTCTGCAGCACAAAATGCCAGCAACGTGAAGCAGGAAGGAAAAAAAAAAAGCGGAAATCTGAGAATATATATATATATATAATCATACGTGTTGTGAGGCAATGCCAAGAGCCTCTTGCTTGTGGTTCCGCTAGAAGGGGAAAGCGGCCTTCGTCACCAATTCATTATCAGCGGACGAAACAAGGAGTAACATAATCTCGTCCGGGAACTTTTCACTGCGAGTCAATCCATCACTTCCCTGCCACAGACTGTAGCGCAGGCCTGGGGGCTTCAAGTACCTCAGTGCAACGGGCCCAGGTGGTTGGCTGTACGACTGAAATCCCGAAATCGGATCGTACCGGAGAATCTCGCAATTTCAGGATTTCTCTTGTAATGAATGTTGATGATGGGGAATGTCCGTTCCGCCGAGCTGAGAGCAGCCTGAGGACGTTCCTCAGGAAACGAGATCACACGCACACACACACACACAAAAAAAAAAAGCTGTGTTTCAGCGACCGCTTTACGTTGGCTCACTGGAGAGGGGCTAGCACATGTTCTCTACTCCGGTACGTGTTGTCCACGGAACAACTGTTTCGTTGGGACTTTAAGGTATTACTTAATGTACTCACAGCGAGGGGAAGGTTAGGAGTTCTTCACTGTGATAATGACTGAACTGGTTAAGGATGGCTGTACAGCAAAGACCCAAGGGAAGACACAAGCAGGGAAATGTGTGTGTGTGTGCGTGTGTGATGGCAGGTGAGTACATGTACGTGTGTACATGGATGACCAAAGGATGATACACACACACACACACACACACACACACACACACACACACATACGTATACCTGTACGGTTCACATGTGGTAGTACACTGGGAGCGTACATGTACATACACGTACAGTACGCCCGGGGAGGCAGGCAGGGTACACGTGATAGTAGTACACAGAGAGAGCACGACGGAAGGGGTGGGTGCCAGCCAGCCAAGGCGACCCACCGGTGGTGGGTTTAGGATGTAGGTCACGGGTGCCCGGTGTGCCTCCTGCAGGAGTGCCTCTCGCTGGGACGCGGTGCCCCTCTCTCTATCATGGGGCCATCTTCACTGCTTCACCTGATATAGACCCCAGATGCTCTAGGTGCCTGCAATGGCACTCCTAGATAACGTCCCCCTGACAGACCCCCAGGTGCTCTAGGTGCCTATAATGGCACTGCTAGATAACGTCCCCCTGATAGATCCCCAGGTGCTCTAAGTGCTTATAATGGCACTCCTAGATAACGTTCCCCTGACGGACCCTCAGTTGCTCTAGGTGTCTATAATGGCACCCCTAGGGATGGACAAGAGTTCCTGACAGACCTTTTCGGTTTCCACAGGTCCTCGACCCTCCGCCTACAGGGGGTAGGGATGGGAGGCCAAACACGCTGACCTAGCTCGACGTCCCTGACGGTCGTCTCAGGACTAACGCCAGGAGGGGGCCTCCGGAGGAGGATCCGCCCTTCGCGTTTCTGGAGACGTGTGTGTGTGTGTGTGTGTGTGTGGGAGTGGGAGAGAAGCAAGCACTTCTCTCTCTCACTCTCTCTCCCTCCCACGCTAATACCAACAGCCGTCAACCGGATAACACTGGGCGGATGTCTCGGGGGAGAAAACATACACATGGGAGAGAGAGAGAGAGAGAGAGAGAGAGAGAGAGAGAGAGAGAGAGAGAGAGAGAGAGAGACCTACCTAGGGAGTGA
>JAYMFT010268807.1:0-10656 GCA_038088735.1 Panulirus argus
ACCATGGAAAGGTCTGTGGGGCCTGGATGTGGAGAGGGAGCTGTGGTTTCAGTGCATTACACATGACAGCTAGAGACAGTGTGAGCAAATATGGCCTTTTTTCGTCTGTTTCCTGGCGCTACCTCACTGACACTGTGGATGGCGATGCTGTTTCCTGTGGGGCGGGGTGGTGCCAGAAGTGGATGGAGGTGAGCAAGTATGAATATGTACATGCGTGTATGCGTATATGCATGTGTATGTATACATATGTATATATGTCTATGTTGGTATGTATATGTATGTACTGTGCATAGATGTGCATGTATACATGAATGTATATGAGTGGATGGGTCTTTCTTTGTTTGTTTCCTAGCACTACCTCGCTGACATAGGAAACAGCGATCAAGTACAAACATATAAAAAGATCTCTTTTTCATAATTGTCCACCATTTCCAGCATGAAAGAGGTAGAACCAGGTACAAATGAAGAAAAAGCCACATTTGCTCACATCTCTCTAGCTGTTGTGTATAATGCACCAAAATTTCAGCCCCCTATCCACAATCAGGCCCTACAGATCTAGCTGTGTTTTCCCTTACCACTTCATATGCCCTGGTTCAGTCCTGTGAAAGAAAGTCACCCTGTGTACCAAAAGGTTTCAATTCAATTAATCCCATAAACACCTTACACTCACCAGTATCACATTGTCATTCGCATTTTCCTCATCATCTACCACAACCAATATTGCTGCGTCCATATTTCCCCATCTAAGCATATAAAACCTTCTTTACTCCCTCTTTCCATCTCCAATTCAGTGTCCTACTTCTCTCTGTCCCCTTCACTTCTGGCATTTATAACCAAATTGTCAACCTCTTCTTATTAATCCTCTCAAGTCCAAACCATTTCAGTACACCCTCTGAAGCTCTCCACAAGGAATAGAAACTTACTGATGAGAATTTTTAATGTATGTATAAGAAATACAATTGAGAACTGTTGTGTTGTACAGTTACCAATTAAACATACAGAAATGAACAGAGTGAATTCAAAAGGACTTCACAAGCAAATTCAGGGGGATGGAACATATGGACTATCATGAATGGCTGAAAGAACTCCAACTATACAGCCTAAAAAGAAAAGGTGAAAAACATATGATACTCCATGCATGGAAACAAATTGAAGGTATAAAAGAAAATGTGTTAAACCTGAAAGCCCCTCAACACAGAAGATGCACATTTATTAAGTCTTCAAGAATACCGAATACCATGAAACATATCAAAAATAAATCAGAGAAAAAATTACAGAAAAATAATAAAAGCCCAATCAGGAAGCTTGAATAATAATTCAATGAACTGTCAGGAGATATAAGAAACCCGCATGGAATTACAGAAACATTTAAGAGAATACGACATGGTTATAATAAATCCCAGGTGAATGAAGAATAGAATATTATGTACTGCAGGTGGCAGTTGAAAAGAATAGTCTTATTCATCAATCATGGAATGCAGTGAGCATTTCATGCTATCCCTTACAATATGGCTAAATCTCAATGCAAGTACTCACTGGTAGGTACCACATTCTCTTTATTCCCACACCTTTCACTTACTTTATTATTCCTTATCTGATCAAACCTTATCACACCACATACTGTCCTCAAACATTTAATTTCCAACACATTCGTCCTCTTGTGTACACTGTCATCTAATGCCTGTCTCACAATCATACAATAGAGGCAGGGCTGTTTTACCAGTGAACATGCCAATCTTTGCCCTCAAATACAGTGACCTCTTTCCACACAATCCTTAACGTACCCAGGACCTTAGTCCCCATACCCATCCTAAGGCTCTCTTCAACCTCCTTAGTTCCATTTCCAGCCATATCCACTCCTAGGTATCTAAAACATCCCACTTTCTTCAGGTTTTCTGCACTGAGACTCACACTCCAACTAACCAGTCCCTCTCCAGTGCTAAACCTAATAACCATGCATTCATTTACACTTACTCTCAACTTTCTCCTTTCACACAATCTCCCAAACTCAGACACCAGCTTCAGCAATTTCTCACTTGAATCTGCCACCAGTGCAATATCATCAGCAACCTCCCAGGCATCTCCATCCCCGCCAGACTGCAGACCTACTCCTCTAAACAAGACCCTTCCATTCACATCCCTCACCATCCTTCCATAAACGAATCAAAAAGCCATGGTGACATCACACACCCCTATTATAGACCTACCTCCAACTGGAACCAATCACCCTACTCTCATCCTTCTTACACACATGCATTACTATCTTGATAAAAACTATTTTCTACTTCTAACAACTTTCCTCCCACACCATATATTCAAAGCATCATCTAAAAAACTTTATCAACCCTATCATGTGATTTCTCAAGATTCATGATTACCACATAAAAGTCCTTGTCAATTCTTCATAGCACAAGCTTGATCCACATGTCCTCTGCCCCTCCTGCAGCCACACTGTTCCTCCATAATCTGAACCACTGTACATGGCACTACCCTCTCAATCACCACTCTCCCATCCAACTTACCAGCTCCACTCAACAAATTCATACCTCTGTAATTTGGACATTCACTGCTGTACCCCTTGCTTTTATGCAATGGTACTATAAAGGCATTCTGACAATCTTCAAGCTCATCTCCAATAGCCATACATACGTTAAAAATCCTAACTAACCAATTAACAACACAGTCACCTCCTTTCTTGAGTAGATCACCAGTAATTCCATCCAATCCAGCCAGTCTGCTACATTTCATGTTACACAAGACTTGCACAACCTCTTTTCCCTTCACCAAAACACTTGCCATGACCCCTCTCATTTTGAATAACTCCTTGACAGAAACATCCCACATCTGCCACCCTACCATCAAACACATTCAACAATCCTTCAAATCCTCATTCCATCCCTATTTACCTCCTTACTGCCTGTTACCACTTCCCCACCTGCCTCTTTCATCAAAGTGCCCATATGTTCGTATGTTTTTCTCAAATTACTGATTTCCTTACGAAAAATGTTCTTATCCTCCTTAAACATGCTGATACTTACACATCCCAACTCTCATTTGCGCTCTTTCTCAACCCCTACACCTTCCCCTTGACCCTCTGCTGCATTCTCTAACAAATCTCCAAATCACTCCCACTCTTTACCTGAAAGTAACATCCATATGCTTCTTTTTTCTCTTTCATAAGCAACTTAGTAGGGAACACCCATATGCTTCTCCTTCCTCTTTCATTAACAACTTAACTTCATCATCCTACAACTCACTAACCTCTCTAACATTACCATCTTACACGTGCAACAAATGTCTCTTGCAAACATTAACACTACATACTTTAATGCCTTCCATTCCTCACACACTCCTTCAGCTTTATTTTCCCTTATCTTTTGCCATTTTACATTCAATCTCTCCTGAAATCTCTTTACACAAGCCTCTTTATAAAGTTCACCACACTCTTCCCACCAATATTATTTCTTCTTTTGTCAAAGCCTTTACAAACTTTTACCCTTGTCTCCTTCAAGTAAAAATCAAGACATTCTGCCAAGTGCCCTTCTCAGCACATCCACATCTAACTGCCTCCTATTAACTAGTACATAATCCAATCTTCCCCCTAGTTGGTGGTTGCATCATGCACTTGAAGGGTTCTGGATTGTGATGAATAGGTGTCTGCAGTAATGTGAGAATGGATGCTGTCCAGAGCATAAACAGGAAAGTGTGAATTATGTTTATCTGGGGAGTGTGGTTTCAGAAGGGAAAATGTCTGCCCATATGGCAATCTGCTCTTAAGTGGCAGGTTCTGGTAAAGACAAGGTGACCACTCTGCAAAGCTATCAAATTTCCCTTTTTATGGGGTCTATACTGCCTTTGATTTAGAATGGTTTGAAACCAACTCTGCTAAGTCCAGAACAACAAAACTAACAAACTCAACACTCCATAAAAAAAGTTTGTAGAATGGATAAACAATAAAAAATTACTTTTATCGGTTGTTTTCAATACTAAGTCAGAGCAAAATTTTTCATACATCACCAAATATCTATCACCTGCCTTCATGAAACAATTCAGTAAAATCATAAGAAATGTGAGCAAACTTACTTGGAAAGCAGAATATCGGCCCCCCTTGCGTGGGCGGTTATAAGAAGGGAGATGACGACGAATGAGATCTAACTCGTTAATATGAAGCAAATTATCCATTAGTAGGGAGGCAATGATCCAGATGCTCTGACCCCACAAGAAAAGATTCTTTGGAGTACCACCAGCACTTGGCTGACGAGCCTGAAAGTTAAAAAAATTGGTGGCAACAAGATCAAAGTTTAGCAAATCATCAATACCCGGAAATGGATGGGTACATAAAACTGTTCCCTATGTTTGTGTACACCAAACTGTAATGGAAAATTATGTCTACTATTTGTACATAAATTGCATTTTATATTTTATCTAATTCCTATGTAAAACCTAATAACATAGGATTTTCTACTGCTCAGTGAAAGCAAAATACAGAACAACATCAAGAACCCAGATATCAGAAATCTGAAAACTTTAGACATCTAGAAAATCTTAAGATAATTTTCTTTATTCTAAGCATGATTTTCATTACTCCTATTACATTCACAAATATTATGACTTTGTAAATACATGAAGCAAAAAGAAAAACAAGCACAACAGGACTATGCCAAGCTTACATGCACAGCATTTCTCATCTTTTTCTTGAATTGCTTTACTTTATCTCTCATTGTTGTAAACCTTTGTGTTTGGTTTTTCTTTTTTTTTCATTCTTTGTTTTCTAGCTCCCATTTTCTTTCTTTTTACCATGTTATTAATCCTATGACCCTCCCCATAATCTTCTTTTGGACTATCAAAGAAGCACTTCTCTTTGGACACAAGCAAGATCCTAATAGCATCCATCCCCGTGTAATGAAAGAGTGTCTTTGACTTTGCAGCTGTGTTTGATCATATGTTCCTTTTCAGTTTAAAAACCTGAACTTTTCCTTTTTGGAAGCATGCATTGGTACATTCCATCCCTAAGACGGGTGACCATTCTAACCCCTTGAACTACAGTCCTGTTGCTTTGATATCTAGCAAATCCAAAGTCTTTGAATCCCTCCTCAACTACCATACCCTTAGACATCTTGAATCTCACATTGAATCCCTCCTCAACTACCATACCCTTAGACATCTTGAATCTCACAGTCTTCTCTCTGATCACCAGCATGGCTTCAGAAAGGCAATATCCACTGGTGATATTCTTTCCTATCTTACTAATGTCCGGTCATCATCCCTGAAAATCTTTTGGGAATCCTTTGTAGATGGCCTTGACATATCCAAAGCTTTTGACAGGGTGGGCATCAAAGTCTCATCTCTAACCTCTCTTCATTCTTCCCTCTCTCACTTTACATCCTAATATCTAGCTTTCTCTCTGATCAGTCTATCTCCATGGTTGTTGATGGATCAGCCTTTCCCCCTTTCTCAATCAACAGCAGTGTCCTCTTCACTTTTTCTCCTTTTTATCAATGATTTCTTTCTTCCTCAAATGACCAAAGCACTCACACACGGACAACTCAACACTGCATTTCTCAACATCTTTCAACTCTGTCCTTCCTCTCTCCCTTGATCTGCATCTCGTCTCCACACATCCTCCTTGATAAACTCAGACGTGGACGAGATATCTGAGTGGGGTAGGTGAAATCTGGTTAAGTTCAATGCCTCCAAGGCCACTTTCTACCCATCTCTCTATCGAAAATTCCTCACAAATTTCCTCTTTCCTTTGACAGTTCTCTAATTCCACCTCTTAACTCAATAAACATGCTAGGTATTATTGCACGTGGTGGTATCAAAAATTTCTGAAACTAGTTCCACAGCACGCCAACAGATGGCAGTATGGCGATATGCATGCTGTGACAGTTAGGCGTAACCGTCATCAACAAGTCTGCCGAGTGGAGTCATTCTGTGAACATTGTATATTGTTCTATGGGAGTTTTCTGACCACATGCACATTTGCGATTTCATCATGGACAGCAAACTAGAGCAGAGAGCAAACATCAATTTCTGCATCAAACTCGGTAAATCAGCAACTGAGACCTTTGACATGATTCGTCATGTGTATGTCAGTGGAGGAATGAGTTGTGTGAGGTGTTTCGAGTGGCATGCACGATTCAAAAGCTGCAGAACCTCACTGGATGACAACAAGAGGTCTGGGCAACCTTCCTTGAGCTCAACCCTCAAAAATGGGGAAACAATTCAACGACTTGTGCATGAGGATCGTTGGAGATCCATTAAGGATATTGCTGCCATCATTGATGTGTCATACAGAACAATGCAGGCAATCCTAACGTCTGATCTGAACATGCACCACATTCCTGCAAAGTTCATGCCCAGGCTTCTGACCCTCAATCAGAAGAAGCACCGTGCTAAGGTCTGTCAAGATCTCAATCAGCGTGCCCTGGGTGACCCAAACTTCATGTTGAGGGTCATCACTAGGGATGAGACTTGGGTCTTCGCAATGGAAGAGCCCAAAATCTCCATGACCGAAGAAGGCCAGGCAGGTCTGTAGTGCGACCAAGAGCATGCTTATTGTTTTCTTCGACATTCATGGGGTTATTCACCATGAATTCATCCCTAATGACCAGACCATGAATGGACAGATCTACTGCAATGCTCTGAGGCACCTGAGGGAGGACATTCGGTGGAAACGGTCTGAAATGTGGCGCGAGAGCAATTGGATGCTACATGACGACAATGCACCCTCTCATCGAGCTCTTGTAACTCATGAATTTCTCAGCCACAACAGCCCAGTGACCCTACTACACCCACCCTACTTGCCAGATTTGGCATCCTGCAACTTATTCCTCTTCCTGAAGATGAAGTTTCAGCTGAAGGGTTGCCGTTTTGACACTGTGGAGGGGATCCAGCACGAATCGCATAAGGTGCTTGACACGCTTCGAGAACAAGGTTTCCAGAAAGCCTTCCAGCAGTGGCAACAGTACTGGGAGCACTGTATGGCTGCCAAAGGGGGCTATTTTGAAGAGGATGGTGCCCAACCTTGAATCAAGTAAGTACTTTCTTGTACATAGACCTAGTATTGGAACTTTCTGATAGGCCCCTGTAACATCCACTCCTTCTTGGAAACCCCATATTACAGAAATAGCTAAGACTACCTCCAAGAAACTGGGAGTCCTGTTTAGATATCAAAATTTCTTTTCTTTTAACAGTTGCTCCACTTATGCAAATGATTAATTTGTCCTTGTATGCAGTACTGATCTCACACCTGGGGCAGTTCTAGTTCTGCATCCTTACTTGACAGAGTTGAGTAGAAAGTGGTTCGATATCTAAACTCTCCCAAGCTAACTTGTATGCAGTACTGATCTCACACCTGGGGCAGTTCTAGCTCTGCATCCTTACTTGACAGAGTTGAGTAGAAAGTGGTCCGATGTATAAACTCTCCCAAGCTAACTTCAAAACTTCACCTGCTTGCCCTGTGCTGCAGTGCTGGTTCACTTTCCCTCCTCTGTAGGTATTATTTTGGTTTTGCTCCCAAGAGTTGGCTGCTTGTGTGCCCCTAATACCAGCTAGACCATACAATACTCAGCTGGCTGCTGCGTCATATGATTACTGTGTGGCTGCTGATTATTGTTTCTTTCCCTACACCTCGAAGCTTTGGAGCTCTCTACCCTAACATGTCTTTCCTAATAACTATGACATGGCACATTTAAAAACAGGTTTCTCACTTCCTCTAAATATTTGTAAATACTTTCCCTTGTCTTCTTTTTCTCTTTCATAATCCTTTCTATATGTCAATGAAGGACCAGCATTTATGTGGACTTTTGTTCACTACTGGAGACTCCACCATAAAAAATCTATATACGAGACCGGGTATTAGTGATGGGTGATTTGAATGCAAAAGGTGAGCAACATGGCAGTTGAGGGTATAATTGGTGCATCTGGAGTATTCAGTGTTGTCAATGGTTATGGTGAAGAGCTTGCGGATGTGTGCGCTAAAAAAAGACTGTTGACTGGGAATACATGGTTTAAAACAACAGATATACATATGTGAGTATGAGAGATGGTCAAAGGGCATTATCAGATTATGTATTAATTGATAGACTTCTGGATGTAAATGTGCTGAGAGCGGCAGCTGGTGGGATGTCTAATCACTATTTTGTGGATGTGAAGGTGAAGATTTGTAGGAGCTTTCAGAAAAGAAGAATGTAGGGGAGAAGAGAGTGGTGAGAGTAACTGAGCTTCGAAAGGAGTCTTTTATGAAGAAATATCAGGAGGGATTGAGTGTACAGTGGCAAAAAGTGAGAGCAAATGAAAGAAGGGGATTGGAAGAGGAATGAGATGTATTTAAGGAAGCAGTGATGGCATGTGCAAGAGATGCATGTGGCATGAGAAAGGTGGGAGGTGGGCAGATCAGAAAGGGTAGTCAGTGGTGGGATGAAGAAGTAAAGTTGTTAGTGAAAGAGAAAAGAAAGGTGTTTGGACGATACTTACATGGAAGGAATGCAAATGAACCGAGAGATGTATGAGAGAAAGTGGCAGGAGGTCAAGAGGAAGGTGCAAGGGTTGAAAAAGTGAGCAAATGAGAGTTGGGGTAAGAGAGTATCATTAAACTTTAGGGAGAATAAGATGTTTTGGGAGAAGTTAATGCGTAAGACAAGAGAACAAATGGGAACATCGGTGAAGGGGGAAAGGGGGAAGTGATAACAGGTAGTGATGAAGTGAGGAGGAGATGGAGTGAAAATTTTGAAGGATTGTTGAATGTGTTTGATGACAGAGTGGCAGATGTAGGATGTTTTGGTCAGGGTGGTGTGCAAAGTGAGAGAGTCAGGGAGAGTGGTTTGGTGAAGAGAGAAGAGGTGGTGAAAGCCTAGCGGAAGATGAAACTGGATGGTATTACAGTTGAATCTATTAAGAAACTGGGTAACTGTGCTGTTGACTGGTTGGTAAGAATATTCTTTGTATGTATGGATCATGGTGAAGTGCCTGAGGATTGGCTGAATGCATATATAGTGTCACTGTATAAAGGGAAAGAGGATAAAGGTGAGTGTTCAAACCACAGAGGCATAAGTTTGTTGAGTATTCCTGGAAAATTGTGTGGGAGGGTATTGATTGAGAGGGTAAAGGCATGTACAGAGCATCTGATTGTTAAGGAAGAAAATGCGAGAGTTTTGGAGAGAGGGGTGAGTATGCAGTCTGTTGGAAAAGAGAGGGCCTGAGAAGTGAGTCAATTGTTGTTCGCCAGTGATATAGCACTAGTGGCTGATTCAAGTGAAAAATGCAGAAGTTGGTGATTGAGTTTGGAAAAGTGTGTGAAAGCTGAAAGTTGAGAGTAAATGTGAACAAGAGCAATGTTATTAGCTTCAGCAGGGTTGAGAGACAAGTTAGTTGGGATGTAAGTTTGAATGAAGAAAAACTGGATGAAGTGAAGTGTTTCAGATATCTGGGAGTGGACTTGGCAGTGACTGGAATCATGGAAGCGAAAGTGAGTCATAGGGAAAGGTAGAGGGCAAAAGTTCTGGGAGATATAAAGAATGTGTGGAAAGAGAGAACATTATGTTAGAGAGCAAAAACGGGTGTTTGAGAGAATAGTAGTTCCAACAATATCATATGGTTGCGAGGCATGGGTTATAGATAGGGTTGTATGGAGGATTGAAGATGTGTTGGAAATGAAATGCTTGAGGACAATAAGTGGCATGAGGTGGTTTGATCAAATAAGTAATGTAAGGGTAAGAGAGATGTGTGGTAATAAAAAGAGTGTGGTTGAGAGAGCAGAAGAGGGTGTGTTGAAATGGTTTGGACATGTGGAGAGAATGAGTGAGGAAAGATTGCCAAATTTGATATATGTGTCAGGGGTGTAGGGAACAAGGAGAAGTGGGAGACTTAATTGGAGGTGGAAGGATGGAGTGAATGATCAAGGCCCGAATATGCAGGAGGGTGAAAGGTGTATGTGGAACAGAGTGCATTTTAATGATGTGGTATACTGGGGTCGACATGCTATCAATGGACTGAACCAGGGCATATGAAACATCTGGTGTAAACCATGGAAAGGTCTGAGGGGCCTGAATGTTGATAGGGAGCTGTGGTTTCGGTGCATTACACATGACAGCTAGAGACTGAGAGTGAGTGGATGTGGCCTTTTTTTGTTTGTTTCCAGGTGCTACCTTACTGATGCAGAGGGGTGGGGTGGCACCAGAAATGGATGAAGGTGAGCAAGTATGAATATGTACTTGTGTATATATATGTATAAGTATGTATATGTGTATGTATGTATATATGTTTTTGTTGATATGTATAGGTATATGTATGTATATGTGCATGTATGTATATATATACATGTATATGAAAGGATGGGTCTTTCTTCGTCTGTTTCCTGGCACTAACTCACTGATGCGGGAAATGGCAATCAAGTGTAATAATTATAACAATAAAAATTTTCTTTCAACTCACATTCAACTTTCAGCTGTTTCTTTTAGGTTCTGTGATGTTAGTACAGGTACAATATAGAAAAACCATAATTCCTGGGACTAAGTATAGCTCAGATTTTGGCTAACTTCCAAACTTGACCCCTTTGCCCTACGCTGCAATGTTGGTTCACTTTCCTTTTCTGTAGGTATTACTTTGGCTTTTGCTCCCAAGAGCTGGCTGCTTGTGTGCCCCACCACTAGCTAG
>JAYMFT010268818.1:0-10656 GCA_038088735.1 Panulirus argus
TATATATATATATATATATATATATATATATATATATATATATATATATATATATATATATATATATCCTAGCCTAAATCAGGTACCCATTTCATCGACCAACCCCTGGGGGTTGGATGAAGAGCTGGGTTGACTGTGTACTGACTGCCGCAACCAGGATTCAAAGCCATGCGCTCGACCCTGGACGGCCCGTCACGGTCGGGAACGCTAACAGTTATACCACACATCCTTGGGGATGGGGGAGAATGAATACTACCTAGTACCTCCTGCGTGTTGTACGAGGTGACTAAGCGGGGCGGGGGGCGGAGATGGAAAGCTTCCCCTCCTGTATTATTTTTCAAACCAAGAAAGACACGAAAGAACCAAAAGAGGATCTTTCATCATCTAACGCACAGTGATGTTATGGACGCTACCTTCCTCACACGGGAAATTACTTCTTAAATTTACATATGCTGTCAGCATTACCCATGTCCTCAGTCATTCTGTCCCGTTCAACCACCACTCATACTATAAAAGTAATTATTTAAATTTTTTTGAACAATTATTTTCTTAATTTCATGCTATGTCCTCTGGTTGCTATATACTTACTTCTCTCAAAGAACTGTTCACATTGTCCAAGTCATCAATCTGTTTTCAGAATTAAAAGTTACCAAGTAATGCAAAGGAATCCAAACAAAAACAGACCAATTGAACTTGTGAGAGTTTGTGGTAGTGGTAAAGATAAGAAACCCATAGATTACTGTGGTAGAAGTAGAAAGGCATACAGATGTTTACTGTGGTAGGAGTAGAAATGTATACAGGTGTTTGTTTAGTATTCCAGTAAACAATAATAATAACACGTACAGTCTACTTGCAAACAACAGCAATGATAAGGCGTCACCGTCTTCTTCCTTAGCATAGTGGGGTTTGTTTACATGACCCCTCTCGGGGAGGAGGGGGCGTGGCCACCGGCCCCTGGGGGCAACAAGGGCTCATCTGTTCCTAACACCTCACTTGTGTTTACAGGCTCATGTGACGTCATTACTGGCCTTCCGAGGTGATTACTGATATGTGTGTGTGTGTGTGTGTGTGTGTGTGTGTGTGTGTGTGTGTGTGTGCGCGCGCGCGCCTGTGATACTAATGTGTACTGTACTGGGAGGGAGTTCTTCAGTGGTGGGGTCCCACCGTTTGGACATTCTCTGCTGTCAGACATTCTGAACTTTTATATAATGTTGTCACTGATATTCCTCACGTGACTCATTCCAGTCATCCACAACAATGTTACTGTCAAGATACTTCTTTACAAATTTCTTAACATGTCTCTTGCTACACTTTTTATGACGTCTGATTCCTCTTTCTTGCACCTTTCTTACATGTCTTAACTCCCAACACTGTCAAACTGATTTGGAACTTAAATGCTATGATCAACCCTCGCCTCTTTCTTTTCCCCTCCATTTTGAACAAATCCATAGCCTTTAGCCTTTCCTTGTAGCTCATCTTTCTTAATTCTCGTACCATCATTGTTGCCTTCCTCTAGACCTTCTCTAATAGCTCTGTAAATCTCTTTTACAGACGTGACGAACACCAAGATGCGTTATCTATTTTACTTTGAAAATAAGCTGTACATAGTTCAATGATTAGTTCCTTTATCCCTGGTCTTAACGGTAAGTAATCCTGACCTTTCCTTGCTTCCCTCGTGACCTTAGCGTCATCCACAGTATGTCAGTCTCTCTGCCAAGACCCGGGCACAGATCAAGGGCAAAAGCGGCCCCGAGATCAAGCCCTGCGGCACGCCGCTGCTCACCTCAGCCCGTTCAGAAAAAGGTTCCTCTGACACATGTCTTGTGTTCCCATCCGCTGGGGTAACTTTCGACCCACAGAATAAATTTCCCGTTTACGATTGCCTGAAATCTTTATCAACCGATCGTGAAGGACAGTGACAAATGCTCTCTGGCATTCCGGGAACACCGCCACTCCACCCGTCTGACTCTCTGGTCTGATCATGGGAGTCTACAAGATCTCCTCCCTATCCTGAACACAAGTTACCGTACCTTACCTCTTGCCTTAGCCAGAACTCATCCGCTCGCTTTCTGATCATCATTTCCAGCGTTTTACAGACCACACCTCTCAAGAATATTGGTCTGTGGTTCAGTGCCATTTCCCGATTTCCTTTGTTAAAAGCAGACCCGACATCTGTTATCTTCCCCTCCCTTGTCATTACACCCTCTGCCAATAATCTATTGAACAATATTCCCAATAACCTGTCAAGGGTTTCTAAACAATCCATGAGCATTGTGTGTGTGTGCGTGTGTGTGTGTGTGTAATTCAACTTATCTGATGAGTGCGAGAAGGGAGCTGTACACTCGACGGGTACCATGTGTATGCGTAGAGATATACAAAACGATATGACAGCATATTCACAATAACTTGTCTTCCATCCTATGTTCTCTCATTTTATTATCACTGTTCTTCCAAGGAGTCAGCCATGGGGTCAAACAAAGGGTCAACCAAGGGGTCAACCATTCGTCAGGTTAGTCCTGACAGGGGCTCTTGTCAGTAACAGACATCCCTTTCTCAGGGTGTCATTACTGGCACGGGTCGGGTTTGTGTGTTCTCGGGTTGCCATTACTGGCACGAGTCGAGTATTCATCTGCTAGGACATCGCCACATAATGTCTGGCGTCGTGTGTGGTGTGAGCTGCTTCATTGAAGGGAACAGAAAACCTGTTGCGTCCGGACGGGACGGGGAGACAGTGGGCCTATGGTGACCCCTGGACCCGGCTGGAGACCAGACCAACACCCTGGCGTGTGAGGTCACACCATGTCGACGTCCAGACGCTGGAGTCTGGTCCCGAGTCACCGTTGACCCAACACATACACACCAACTGCGCCCAATCCTTGATTGGATTCTCCGAACTCCCACCTTACGAACTCGTTCCCGTCCCTCCACCACAGTTGAGGACAAAACTGTGGACTATTCTCAGGTAGGTTGTGGGGGCCGGCGGCCTCACCTGCTGGCCGTGTGGACACGCCAACAAAGGAGGCGGAGTGCAGACAAATGGGGGTCTGTAATGGATGGCTCGTGGTGTTGGCCGGCGGGTCCCAGGCACCGGCTGGCCCCTAAGTCGCCTGTATGCAGGCCATCGTGGCCAGGGGCCAGGAGGGGAAATCCTGGCCCACTACTGGAAGACACACCAGCTGAACACAATGGCCATTCCCATAAATATTAAACTATGACATTGGGTAACTGACAATGGCCGGGCAGAGGCGCTTCTCATACTAGCCCTTAAGTTGATGGCTGAAGTCGACCTCCTCCACCACCACACCACACCACACTACATCAAAAACAACAACTATCGGTATCTAGAACGACTGTGGCGCCACAGACGATGGTGAGGACGACCCATCCACGCGCCTAATCGTTATTCGCACACAAACGCTGCTCTCTCTATCCGCACTGATGCCGCGCCCACAACCGTCCAAGACATTCCTTCTGCGTGTACCACAACAGCATCTTGTCTCCTCTGCAACGTCTCTATAATTCTACTGTTGCGGTCCAGCGACTGGGAGAAGCGAGACTATGCCAGGCTGAGGACGTTCTCCTGAGTTCCGTAGTAGATCGTTCATTTGTCATGTCATGAGTCAAGCCAGGTCATACGAGTCCACATCTCATAATATGCCATGTCATTCCTAGTGACTAGTGGTTTCTAATGCCACTACTAATGACCAGTGGTTTCTGATGTAACTGCTACTGTCCAGTATTATTTTCATCCTACGCCATTTCCCGCTTGGGGTCATGCGAATTAGTTTTCTTGGGAATTTCCCTGAAGACTCTCTCTCTCTCTCTCTCCAGAGGACGTTCAGCGGCCGAAATGATGGCGTTTGTCTTTCAACAGAAAGAGGGGAAGCCACGAGCCTGGTCCTGGAGAAGCAGTCTCAGGCACACTGCCAGTGGCCCTCTCCAGGACCTGTGGTCCTACTGATCACATCAGCTACGTGGAAATTGGTAGACGATAAGAGGCCCAGCCCTATAACTTAAAGGGAAATTCTTTGACTCGTTGAAAAAAATCATTGTTTCTACGGAAGTATGTT
Organism: Panulirus argus; assembly: GCA_038088735.1. Classification (NCBI taxonomy): domain Eukaryota; kingdom Metazoa; phylum Arthropoda; class Malacostraca; order Decapoda; family Palinuridae; genus Panulirus; species Panulirus argus. The sequence goes on from JAYMFT010268818.1 coordinate 4,071, forward strand.
ATTCCCCCGGTTCGTAATGTGTGTGTGTGTGTGTGTGTTTGTCTTCTGTTCTTCCTTGGCCAATGGTACTGGTGGTCCTTGATTAGAGTATTCCACACAACCAGAAGTTACTATTCATCTCTTTATACTGTCGTCTCGGTCACACGGTTCCTTGCTGTAGTTCCCGTGTCGGGTCTTCTGTGGTACTGCGGGAGGCAGGAAGATCTATTCCACTTTTTCCAATAGTCTCATTTTCTTTTGTTGTGTGGGTTGTGACCTTTTGAGGAGGCCTGTCGTTCGCTTTCCTCTCCTGGCAAGAGAACCACCCACCTCCTCCAGTCAAGACCTGTAGCGTTTCCCTCTCACTGGTACAGGTCTGGTACTGTCAGGACCTGTTAAAGTCTTCGGGAGTCTTCTACCCCCACAGCCCTGGCTGGGCCAGGCTGCTGGATTGGGTCGTTGGTCGAACAAGCCTTTGGAAGCTGCAGCCCTCAGGCCCACACAACCTGGCTGGTCTGGTACACTTTGTACATACTAGTCCAGACCACACTTAACTTCTGGCCTGTGCATCCCATGATGTTTCTGATGGCCGTAAGAAGTGGAAGAGCCTCGGGCCCCAGGGTGTTTAAGATCTCTCTTTTTGTGCATATGGCATCTTTGGATTTCAGGGGAAGTGTTTTACAGAGTCCTCCATGCCTGTCGCGCCAGCAGGGAGCCATATCCGAGTGTAAGTTGGGACCCCTACCTTCTAAGATTTTTTTTTGGTATAAGTAAAAATATACCTCTCCTGTCTGCGTTCCACGGATCACAGCCTCTGTGACTGCACGATGATTTAGTTCCTTTATCACGTTAACGTTTGCCGTGAAAGATCTCTGAACACTTTCTAATCCTGCAATTTCGCCTCCATTGTTGAGTAACATTAGAAGACAAGAATACGCTATGCGTGGAATATCGCCCTATATTGTACCGTTACTGGTTATTCCTCCCTTGCCTTGAAAGTCTGCTGGATCCATCCCACCCTCCTGTAGGAGGCAACTCTTGTCGTGTTGTGCTCGCTGAAGGTTAGCTCCTCTGACGTAATCATTCCGAAGTCTTTCACAGCATTCACCTGGTTTATGACAGCGTCAGTGTCTGGCATTCCAGAAGGTTTAAAAATTTATCCCCACTGATAAGCACGTTCTCTGAATCCAAGTTGAGGACGTCATTTAAGTCTCTTTGTAGCCTTTCAGCACCCTCTATCGATATGGTGTTCTTCAGACTTATTCAAGAGTCATCTACACAGGATGATGTGAAACTGTAGCTCGTATTCGCGTCAATAAGCGGGCCAATGGAGTTTGTGGACCTGAAATTGCGTTTTGCATGTGAGTAAATGTATTTTTGAGTTATTTCATATTTCATCATTGGCTCTTTCCTCTTCTTCTTGTCCTTTGTTTCACATGACATTTTTAGTTTATGATCCATGTCTGATGATTCACTTGATAGGCTTTCCTCCTGTGCTGGCTGAGTTGTGCCTCTTTTAGAAGATCTGCAATCCTCTTTCGCCTCCTGTAGAGTGCTCGTCTTTCCCGTTCAAACCTAGACCTTTTGTGCTTCTGGCTGGTATACGTCTGTTGCATGTTTGGAGGACCAAAGTGGTTACGTCATTCCCACATTCCTCCTCTGTTTTATGTGGAATGCATCTCACTGATCACATCCTCCCAGTTTATCCGCTTACTCTTAAAAGTGAGGTTGCCGAATACTCCCCCAGGGTTCAAAATACCTGCACCACAATCCTGCCACACTGCTCACCACTGGCCCCTCACTCCTCCCATCCCTGCACACACGAGGAAGCCAGTGCCTCTCACTTTCTCTATCAGCCGCACGGGGAAAGTTCCTCATTAATTTCCTATTCATTCGGTATCTTCTTTATTTTTCTTACTGCCTGGTGTGGTCTGGGGAGGGGGCGGGGGCACTGCTGCACTACAGAAGTGATCTCTGGACGGCAAACAATGCCTGGCTGCCTACGACAAAGCCAACAGGATGTTGGATTTCACTGCTGGAAATGTAAACTGCAAAACAGGGGATGCGATACTCACTCTTTACAATGGCCAGATAGACCTCATTTACAGGACGCCGGTCACTTCTGGTCACCAAACCAAGACAAAGAGACTAAAGTGAATTCAAAGAAGAGCAATCATACTTATTCCTTCATACAGAAGTAATCCTGATGTGGAAAGACTCGAAACTTATCTCTAAACAAAAAAATAAGGTGCAGACTCTGAGTTAACCTAATACAAGTTAAAAAAAAAAATAATTTCGATAACATATCGCACGCAAACTTCGTCACCTTCGACAGACTCAATGACCAGAGTCAGTGGCGTGCAGACACATGGAAGGAGATTCAACAATGTGGGCTAAGGTCCTGGAATACTGGAATACACGGTCTCCCTAAGTACTAAATGCAGATTTTGAATTCCTTGAAATCGAGACTGGACATACACTACAGTGACATCTCTTATCAGTAAGAAAACCACGTTACCCTTTTGTTTATTTGTTTGTTTCAGAATCTTTCAGAAGAGCAGATGACGTCAAGCTGTTATAGTTATGTCCAACACAAGGCTAAAGTAGAATAATTTTCTAAAGTCTAGTCACCGCATCTATACGGACACAAAGAGCTAACAGAGAAGGTCCAGTTGAGGAGAGTCACCTGTAAATCTGTCTGGCAGAATAACAGTAAAGTTATCAGAAAAGGTCCTTCCCGGCGGCCACGGTACTTTCAACCTGTTCCTTCCCGCACCATCAAAACGTACGGACAGCAACAAGCCACTGGGTTCTTTCCAAGCCGTTTGTGATGGTGGCAGAGATCAGAAACATACCTGTAAATCTCACTGTGGTAAGTGCAGAAAGGTAAAGAAATTACCTTATAAATATCAAATGTAACTAGGGAAGCGCAAGTAATGTCATTCGTGGATTTGAAGCGAAATATTTATAAAGTCTGTGCCTGAACGTATCTATGGTACTACTTTTCACTACTCCAGTTGGTAAATCATTCCATATGTTAACAGTCCTGAAGGAAAAAGTACTTAGTCTCATTTAAAGTAAAACTTTTGCCCTAAGCCTTTATACATCAAGTCGATCCACTCTATTCCAAAAACGGACCCGGGCGCGCAAGCCGACTTGTGACGTCACGCGGCCCTGAACCCTCAGTTGTTCGTTAGCCCTGTGCCAGCACTTTTTCTTTGTTTAGGGCCAGTGACGTAGCATACAGGCTTCCCCACATGCGTATGGGTCGAGTTTGTGTCCATTACTACGAGAGAAATCAAACAAATCTAACTTGAAATAGCTGCTTGGACCGAGATTGTGAAGCCTTCGATAATTTTGAGTACCTGTATTGGATCATCCCTTAACCTTCTCTTTCTAAGCTTAACAAGACTATGTCATTCAGTCGACTCTCAAAGTATTTGTTTCTCAGTTCGGGAGTAAACTTCACAGCTCGCCTCTGTACTCTCTCCATCCCTTATTTTCAGTTAATCTCTCCAGGACTGGAGACTGGCAGACGTCACTCCTTTACTCAAAAGGGAAGCCGCGAACTGCCCGGCAATTACTGTCCTATTAGCCTCACATCAATTATATGTAGCCTTCTGGAGTCGATTTTTTAGAGACAAAATCGCAGCCTACCTGGAACAACACAGCCTCATCAATAATAGAGAGCATGGTTTTAGGAGCAGATCATGTCTTACAAACCTCCTTAAATTCTGTCATAAAGTATCCAATATCCACGACAAGACGAAAGCAATAGATATATTTTTAGACTTCCAGAAAGAATTCGACAAAGTCTCCCACGTTAAATTGATGCGTAAAGTCCGCGTCTTGGGGATTACTGGTTGCATAGGAAATTGGATAGAAGTGAAGCCAGGTTACGTGATAGGAAGCAGAGAGTCGTAATAAATGGTGAATCATCACCGTGGTCACCCGTTACTGGTGGGGTTCCCCAGGGATCCGTCCTTGGGCCTCTACTTTTCATCATTCTGTCTATGTCGGTTTTCAACTAGGTGACCAAACGAACACAAAATTCAAGGTAGCGACGCACCAGTGAATTGCACAGACTGGGGATTGTTTTTTCCGACTTAGAATTAGAAAACAAGAATTTTGTTGCCTTTTCTACTGCTTCTGTGCACTATTTACTTTTTCCTCATTCACCTTTTGCCGCTGAGCAAAATTCATTCTGCACCTTGCCTTTTCGTTTTTTACTAACATGTAAAACTTTGCACTTATCGATATTGAAATTCATTTTCCACCTATGAGCCCAGCCCATCAGTTTGTCTATGGTACTTTGAAACTGCAAACGTTCAGTTTGTTACAGATTTATCTCCCGTCCTTGTACCGTCTGCAAATTTTGAGATCTTACAATGCCTATTATCAGTGTCATTAATACATATACATGAGAAAGAGAACCGGTCCCAAGACTGATCCCTGTGACACTCCACTTGTTACGTCTAACCATTCTGAGACTTGACCTATAAAGTATCCCTCTTTCTGTAAGGCCAGTCATCCAGTTTTCCAACAGCCCAACCCCATCTTTACCATGTGAATTAACTGTTCCCAGTAACCTTTGATGTGGAACTTTATCGAATACTTTCTGAAAATCTACACAGATGACGTCATCCGTTTTACTTTCATTACATATGTTGATTATATCATGAAATACATCAAGCAGATTTGTCAACGTATTGCACCCAGTGTACGCTTTATACTTGCCTCCACTCACCCCTAACCAGGTGCCCTTCACCCAGGCTAGCATAAAAATACTCTGTCTTAGACACAGAAAGATTTTCAATCTGAAAAAACTTAGACTTGCTGGCCACAAACAGCAGGAGCGGCTGGCCACACACACTGATACCATTTCTAGACTGTTTTCTCCCTGCTCTTCCTGGGCTTGCGTGGATCTGGCTGAGTCTCTTGGCCTGCCTGCCTGCGTCTGCCTGGACCCGCCTGGATCTGTCTGGGTCTACCTGGGTCTCCCAGGCTCCCTCTGGGTCTGGCTTGGTGTGCTTGCTGACGACCGTGTCAGAGTAAGGCCATTAATCAGCCGTTTGATATGTGCGGTGGAGTAGCGTGTGATCCAGGCTCAGGAACTGAGAGATAATCTGGGTAAGAAGGGCTGAGGCGGGCCGCAGTGGGTCGACCAGGATGTCACTGGCTGAGGCGGGCCGCAGCGAGTCGACCTGGATGAATCACTGGCTGAGGCGGGCCGCAGTGGGTCGACCAAGATGAGTCACTGGCTGAGGCGGGCCGCAGTGGGTCGACCTGGATGAATCACTGGCTGAGACGGGCCGCAGTGGGTCGACCAGGATGAGTCACTGGCTGAGGCGGACCGTAGTGGGTCGACCAGGATGAGTCACTGGCTGAGGCGGGTCGCAGTGGGTCGACTAGGATGAGTCACTGGTTGAGGGGGGCCGCAGTGGGTCGACCAGGATGAGTCACTGGCTGAGGCGGGCCGCAGTGTCGACCAGGATGAGTCACTGGCTGAGGCGGGCCACAGTGGGTCGACCAGGATGAGTCACTGGCTGAGGTGGACCGCAGTGGGTCTACCAGGATGAGTCACTGGCTGAGGCGGGCCGCAGTTGGTCGACCAGGATGAGTCACTGGCTGAGGCGGGCCGTAGTGGGTCGACCAGGATGAGTCACTGGCTGAGGGGGCCGCAGCGGGTCGACCAGGATGAGTCACTGACTGAGAAGGGGCCGCAGCGGGTCGACCAGGATTAGTCACTGGCTAAGGCGGGCCGCAGTGTGTCGACCAGGATGAGTCACTGGCTGAGGCGGGCCGCAGTGTGTCGACCAGGATGAGTCACTGGCTTAGGTGGGCCGCGTCAACCTTGGCAAGGCTGGAGCCGGCCCACCCGGCCCCCAGTACATGTTGGCAGCAGCTTCTGACACCGGCTGGAAGGTTGGCAAGAGGAGGAGTAGGGGACGGGGGGCCCTTGTGTGGGCAGGGCTGAGCCTCCTGGTTGAGCCACCAGCGGAGGAAGCCGGCCGGCCGGCCATGTGGCCTGTGGTGCCATTCACCAAGACAGTCAGGGTGTTGATGGGGCGCGGGTTGCCCCGGCCTCACACTTCCTGCCTGATAAGATCGGTCTACATCCAACCCCCCGACCACCACCACCCACCACACCACACAACACCCCTCACTCCTACCACACAACCCCACAACATCAACTTTCCCAACCAACACGACTCTACGGTAATGGACGACCCGATCCCCAGCCCGGCACAATACTGGGGTGGTGTGTGGTGAGTGGCTGGGGAAGTGTGGCTAGGGCGGCGTGCGGCACAATGCATCGGGTGACCAGCTCAAAGTGTTGTCAATTGGCAATCTCGTCACCCGGCGCCAATATCCTGTGGTGGAAGTGGTGCCTCGTCAGCCTGCCTCGAGTTGCAACTGGGGAGAAGTGTTGGCGCTACCTCCCCAGCTCAGGTTGAGGAGAAGTGCTGGGGGCTACCTCCCCAGGGCAGCTGGGGAGACGTGTCGGCGATGCCCCGGTGACACCGGACAGACACAGACGCCATCATAAACCAGATGAATAACGTGAAGGACCTTGGAGTAATAGTGTCTAACGACCTGACCTTCA
>JAYMFT010268829.1:0-10656 GCA_038088735.1 Panulirus argus
TATATATATATATATAGAGAGAGAGAGAGAGAGAGAGAGAGAGAGAGAGAGATTAGGGACTGGGTGGTGAATGGGAGGTATTACTTAAGGGAAGCACTGCTTATAAGTGCAAGAGAAGTGCATGGCATGCGAAAGGTGGGCAGATGAGAGAGGACAGCGAGTGGTAGGATGAGGAAAATGAGGAAGTTATGTTGTTTGTGAAGGAGAAAATAGAGGTGTATGGTTGTAATTTTTTTGAAAGTAGTGAAATAGTGAAAATGATCAGGAAATTTACAACATAAAGCGGCAGGAGGTAAAGAGGAAGATGCAGGGACTGAAAAAGAGGGCACATGAAAGTCGGGATGAGCAAGTATTAGTAAAACTTCAGGGGGAATAAGAAAATGTCTCCAGAGGTTAACTGTGTGAGAAAAACAAGAGAACAGAACAAATGGTAAAATTGGTGAATGAGGCAAATGAGAAAGAGATAACAGGCAGATATGAGGTGAAGGGACGGAGTGAATATTTTAAAGGAATTATGAATGTGGTTAGTGATAGGGTGACAAATGTGGGATGTCTGAATGTAGAGGTATGTGAAATAAGTGAGCCCTGACGAGTGGTTTGGTGAGGAGAGGAGAGGTGGTGAAAGGCTTGCATAAAATAGAGTGCGTTAAAGCGGCTGAAGTTGATGGGAATGTAGCTGAATTTCTTATGAAAGAGGGTTGCTGTATTGCCGATTGGTTAGGATTTTCAGTGTATGTGCGGCTCACAGGGAGGTGACTGGGGATTAGAAGAATACATGTATAGTGCCACTGTATACAAGGCAAGGTGGTCAGAGGCGAATGTTCAAATTAAAGAAGTATAAATTTGTTGAGTGTAGCTGGCGAGTCGTATGGGAGAGAGGTGCCTGAGAACCCGGTGGCATAGAGCTCAGACTTGGGAACAATGTATACCTGCGGAAGTGATGATCAAGTGTTTGTTTTGAAGAATGTGTGCGAGAAATACTAAGGAGACAAGAGGACTTTTACGTGGCGTATATGAATCAGGAGAAAGTGTATGACTGGGTTCACGGAGATGCTCTATGGACGGTGTCACTAATATATGGTGTTGGGAGAAAAGCTGCAAGAAACAGTGAAGACTTTTGATTAAGAGTGTTTAGGCGTGTGTGTGAGTAGGAAGAGAGGATGGTTCCAGACTGAGACAGGTTTTCGGTAGGGTGTGTGATGCCGCGATGGCTGTTTTATTTCTTTATGGATAGAATGATGAGGCAGGTGAATGACAGGGTCTTGCAGTGAGGAGCAAGTATAAAATCTGTCGAGAGTGGGAGTCGTGGAAGCCTTGTCAGTTGTTGTTGTTTGCTTATGACACGACGCTGGTGGCAGATTCGATTGAGAAACTACAGAACATGGTGTCTGAGTATGGGAGAGTGTGCAAAAGGAGTAAGTTGAGAGCGACTGTGAAAATCAATGTTATTAGGTTTAGCAGTGGAAAAAGGCAGGTTAGTTGGAGTTTGAGTTTGAATGTAAAGAACCTGACAGAAGTTGGGTGTTTTAGAAATCTGTGAGTTGACACAGCAGCGAATGAAGCCATGGAAGATGAAGTGAGACATATGGTGGGTGAGGGGGCTAAGGTCCTGGCCACATGGAGGAGTGTGTGGAAAGGGCAAAGATGGGCATGTTTAACAGTTAAGAATCCCGCCGGCGTTATAGGGAAGCGAGGCGTGGGCTCTAGACGAGAAAGTACAGAGGAGGGTTAATGTGTTGGAAATGAAATGCTTGAGGGCAATATGTAGTGTAAGGAGGATTAATCGAGTAAGATATGAAGGGTAAGAGAACAGTGTGGTAAGAACAGTATGATGGAGAGAGCAGAATAGGGTGCGCTGAAATAGTTTGGACATAGGGAAAGGATGATTACAGAGAGAGAGAAAGGGAGAGAGATGCATTCAAAGCAGCAGAGAAGAAAGGAAAGAAGGCTGAAATGAACAGCAACAAAGAGATCATAATCGTGGAAGAAGGTTAAGTGGGCAATGCCATGAAATTTAGGAATGTCTTTCAGTATAAAAAGGTTGAGATGTGGTAAGGAGATAAGAGATTTATACGGTCGACTGCTATGCAAAGGAGCGTGTGAAGATGATAAAAGGAATTTTTTTGAAGAGCTGTTGACTGTCAGAGATGCTGGGAAAACAAGTATATCTTCTCTAGACACGGAGCAAGTTGAGGAGAGACAAGATCAAAATGAGGATGTCTGGACGGCTACACAGGAAAAAGCGACAGGAGAAATGTTGAAGAAAGGAAGCAGTGGTATGCAAGCACTTTCAAGCAATTTGTCTCATAATTTGGAACAGGAATGATGTGTAGGATTCTGCCGTTGATCAGAAGTACGGGGGAAGTAATCAAAGGGCAAGGTATATAATACGCAGATAGGTAAGTACACTCAAAGTACTGCAAAATAGATATCTGAACAAGGCGGCTGATTTTTGAAGGTAGAAATGGAGCGAAGGATGTATAATAGGTGAACAGAGCGAAGCTTATGGATAAGAAAGGCTTCTACAGATCAGAGAGAGGAGGGGTACGAGGGCACGTCAGGTCAAACAGGGCAATAAGGGGAGTGGTCTGAGTTTGAAGATGGGCTACGATAGGGGTGTGCCGTGTCCACTAGAGTTACCCAGTGCTTATATGGTTGGAGCCATGAGGCAGATCCTGACTAGTAAGAAAAGTAGAGGAGGAACGTCAGAAGAATGATAGAAAGGAGTATCGGGATGCTCCTTTATGTAGATGATACGATGGAAATGAATGAAACGACGGAAGAACAGAAAAGCACATTTTGAGGGAAGTTGAAGGACTATATAACAAGAGAAGCGGATGATGAGAAAATAAATAAGTAATGAGTTCGGAAATGGCATACGCATACGGAAAGGATGGGTTTGAAAGAATAAGGTCTGAAAGGGTGACGAGGGTGTATATGAGTGAGGTGACGGGGAGAACGGGAAGAGGGAAACTGAGATGGGGGTTGACGACAGAGTGGCTCTGGGATTGCAGGAGAGTATGGAATTGCTTGACACTGTGTGTTTGGAGATGTTTCCTAAGCCAATCTATGGGACACCCAGAGATGTTTTATACAAAGGACACACATATGCAGATTATAGTGATGAGGGAAGCCTAATCAGCCTGGAGCCAGCCTGAAGCACGCAGCTAATTCATCGACAAAAAGAAAAAAACAAAACATGAATAATGATACCCTAACGACAAGGGCACCAGCACAAGTCTTTCTTGCCATCTCGCTGCCTCTCGAATTAACACCACCTTCACAGCACTGTCCTTGGTGGCAGGTGGGGTCGGCCACGTTGCTACCTCCCACCCTTACTCAGTTATTCTAATAAAGTCACCGTTCGACAGGTGCGTATGACAGCCTTGGCCTTTGACCTGACCGATACCGTCGTGCTCAAGAGGTTAAACATCGTCTTCTCGCCACCTACAAACTAAAATACTCTTGATAATACAAGAACAATGTCATCTATCCACGCTAATATACAACACCAGTGTGCTCAGTAAACGATGCATGTAAAGGATGTAGTGATGTCACCTCTTCCCGTCTGCCAACGCGCACTGTGGCGGGAAGAACGTGCACAAAAGATAACTCATTCCAACCTTCTTGTATATAATCTGTCAGCCATCTTGAGCGTTAAGGGGTCAACTTGTCTTAGGGGCATGTCGACACCTGGCCTCACCATTTACATGTTTATTAATTCACAGCCGTTGCAACGCCTTCATAACTCCTATTAATAATGTAGCCACAGAGCACTTCTTGTAAAGGACAGCCAGCAGGCGTCGCGTAACGAAGGTGGGGGAAGGAGAGGGAGTGCGAGGTAACGAGAAGGACGAGAGAAGCGAGTTAGGGATTGGGGGTGTTGAGGGACAGGAGGGGAAGGGAGGGAAGAGATAGACGGAGACAACCGTCGGAGGGAGGGGTGGGGGGATGAGGGGAAGAACGAGAAGGCGGAGCAATGGGGGTAGGGGAAGAAGGGAGCGAGGGGGAGGAAGGGGTGCAGAGAGTACCTACGACGGGATTTTGCCATTAGGCAGGGATAACGCGTAGCGCTCACCGCAGCAAAATCCAGAATCAATAACAGAATCGTGCGAGTCACATGTCGACTGTTAATGCGTCAGAAATTGTGTGTGAATGTCTGTGGACTGAATGAACGCCAGAAACCCAAGTATGTGTGAGGCCGAAAGGACAGCAGCAATAGGGGTCACGACGGGGAACCTGACAGCCACTGTAATGCCAGCTCACTTCGCCTCCATCACTAACCCTCTCCATACCCTGGTCTGCATCTGCCTGCCACTTACCACCTACATGGAAAGAGATAGAGTACCTGAAACCCATGATTACCTAGGATGATAGTTTGCCTGAGGAGAAAAAGGATAAAAGAATAAAAAAGACAGATCGATGTCGAAAGATATAGATAGATAGATAGATAGATAAATTTAGAAAGCCACAAGAGAGAGAGAGAGAGAGAGATGGTAAAGGAATACAGTGGGTTCACGTTAGTCGGTGGAGAGAGACAGCGAGACTGCAGCTACATAAACAGCCAAGATTTCTGGCGAGATAGAGCAATAGAGACATTATGCGGCCTTTGTTCGATGTATTATGTTGTCAACTTGAAGATTTTTCCCTCTATTCCCAATGCTTGAGGCGGTGGCATTGTTGATTGTGTGGGTGGTAAATGGTAGTAGTGGTGGTGGTGGTGGTAAGAACAGCAGTAGTGGTGGTAGCAACGGTGATGACACCGGTTCTGCTAACAACGGTAGGGGTGGCAGGACTGGGTTGTGGCGATGATGGTGATTGTGTTGTTGATTATAGTTGTAACGATAGTAGTGACAACAGTGACACTGGTGGTGGTGGAAGCGGTGGGGGCGTTGTCTAAGGTGCCAGCAACTGTGTAATGCGCCTATGATGGTTCTGTGACGCTGAATGCGGCTGAGGCGACTCCTGATGATACTGACCATGGCGTTGGTTGCTGGTGATGATCATGACAGATCTGGTAAAAAGGTTTTGATACTGGTTGCGGTGATGGAGGCTGAGGGTGGTTAATAGTCGCGACAGAAGCGATGGTAAAAGACGATGATTCTAGTGGCGGATGAGGTGGTGACAACTGATACATTATGGCTGTGATTCTCTTGGTGGTTGTAAAGGTGTTAATATCCATGGGACTGGTGGTGATGCTGATGAAAGTCAAAGATGACGAGGTTAAAATTCGAAAGGCCTTATCGTTGACCTACACTCTGTGTCTATCCACATCATAACGTCTTCTTCCCAAAGGCAAAACACAAAGTGTAGCCTTTCCTACCACTAATGACAATCTTTTACTCTAGTTTCTCTTGAGGATGGGCTTCGAAACATACTGTTAACCTCAGTCATTCCTGGCTCTCTGGACTGCTGTTCATGCTAATCATAAAATACATGACATATCAACTTATGCCTTATACTGACTTCTACGGGACTGAAAATGCACATGAAAATGCATGTATGCACAGGAAAACAAGCGTAATTAAATTTGTGGAACCGAACATTGACAGATGAACACTTCAAAGCGTTCATGCATAAAACTTATATAATATGTCCCACTGGGGAAAAAAGAATGCTGTAGCTGAAATGAAAGTAATATTTAAAACCTAATTTAGTAGAGCTTCCACTTACTGTGTACCCTTATTTATTGTCATCTGGGGGTCTTGATAGTCAGGAAGATATCGGACATTGTACTGTTGAGGGCATTGGTTTGACCTCGTGCACCCTCACATCATGTATAAACAAACCGAGCACTGTACCACCCTCACAAAGGGACACTGCCATGGCAACAACAGCTGAACTAAACTTACGTCCCATAATCTTTTGCGATACAATCATCTTACCTACCATGATTCGATCAGACTAAACATAATACCTGCAATGTTTCTTGTCTGTTTATTTGCCTAGCAATTTCACCTCACACAATCAACTGTCACTCGGTAAAATGAAGTTCAAACTTCTTTCACGACCTACAAATACTGAACAATATGACGACAATAATAAGAAAAAACTTTCAATACAACAGCAACAATCGGCCGGGCAATGAGACCTGAAAAAGGCATGTTAAGATCCGCGTACGTTAGCTGTTGACAAGCAGGTAGTGAGGCGAACTGTCAAGACCATTCCCGCCACGCGGCTCTTAGAAGCCCCTATGTAAGAGGGCCGCAAGACTCAAGATCCCTCCGCCGAAACCTATCAAAACATTCATCTTTTTGTTGTCATGGCTTTTGTCGAGATGCCACGATGCTTGCAGACGACGTGACGCGCCCTCGGGAATTACATGAATAAAAAAAAAGGAAAAAAAAGAAGAAATCCCCAAAGACCCGCATGGTGGTGGTGGCTCGTTCGCAGGAAAATAAAATAGAACAGCTTAAGAAATCAGATGAAGAATATACCGAGCGAGACTGCTTGGCTGTATGGAGACGACACAGCACAAATAAATGGGCAAAAAAAAAAAGACTGGCCAGACTGTGGTGGCATCAAAGGACCAGAGGCCACGGGCACACTCCCCACGCCTGCCAGGGAACGGGTTAAGGGACCACCCCTGGGACGAGCGGGATCCTTCGTCCTAATCAGCTGTTACCTAATCAGGTGTTCAGCCTGATCAGCTGTTAATATGTATGAAGCGACAGTTCCAGACACAAACGCAATTTAAGATAAATACAGTTTTATTATCATTATTTTTACGAAAAAACTAATATACTACAAATTCAGTAAATTATAGGGCTGCGAGCGCGAAGCATTAGACGGAAGAAAACAGTCCATGGAGGAAAATACATCAATAACGCCCATCACGCGAGGCATTGTTTTTATCATTATTTTTCTGAGCAACACTAATTTTCTTGGTGAGGCCCGTATTGCAGGAAGCCATTTGTGCGTGAAGTAACGAGAGGCCGCCAGACCCCTGGGAAGGACGACACAAGTTAGCGCCGTAATCAGATGATCAAACATGTTTAATTCGTCAACAATCAAGCTCGTCATTGTCTTCACTTAACTTCAATCAGGTCTGCGATCTACAGGGGCGTATGAGCACGTCCATAAACAAGACCCAAATAGTCCTTCGGCCGGGGGGCGACAGAGGCGATATCGAGAGGCGCTGGCTTGCATAATGGCCTCTAACTGGGATTAATGTATTGAAAAAAGGCTACAAATATTGAGGAGTCTGAATGTCTGGCTAAGTTTGGTGGTCACTACAGGTCACGTAGGCAACAACCTGATACCATTATACTTTGTTCAAGTTTAAGACGAGCGTGTGTCCCTCGATCAGCTGATAAGCAGCCCTTTGCCCGTCTAATGGCAAGCATTGTGAGAACCTATAGAAGGGCAAGAATTGCAAACAAAACTTTGATTTATATTCAGCACTAAATGCAAAAGGGAACTAAACGAGTTACGGAATGATTTTAGTTCGCATTACCTGAGCCACTCGTCGGTGTGTTTGTGGTCAACACTCTTATAATACGTATATCACTTATTCAAGTGCCTGAAATGGTAGTAACGACGTTACTGCTGACAACTATTATTACAAGAATAAACTTCTGTCACTGCGTGTGACTGTGTGTGTTCGCTCCTGCTTGCGTGCAGCGTGGGTATTGTTTGCCTTACCGACACCACCCATGCCTTGAAATTTTAAACAGAAAAGGAAATACATGATTCACATATTAATCAAAACTGTCAGTACTTTTAAAACGCCACATTCATTCTAACACGAGTAATACAAAACAAGATGTAAGCAAGGAATAATATAAGAAAAAAATGGTTGGCCTGAACACATCCCAACAATATCTGATTCCTTGAAGGTGAAACGTATACGAGGCGCCCTCACCCCCAACACACCTCAATGGTCGCAGCTCAAGACAAACAAAACTACATCATGAAATTTATATTGTCCCTCGTGCTAAGAGTCTTGCCATCCCCAGTTTCTTTCTCCATTCTCTGCTTACGTCTCTGGATGTCCTCAAGATTCAACTCATCGCTCTCCTGCCTGCCTACTCTCCCTGTTAATTCCCATGTCTTTATCTCTTGTATTCGTCTCTAAGTATCTCAACCTTTCTCTGTATCTTTCTCACCTTCCTTTCAGTCTCTCTCGGGTTTGTTTGGAAACAGCAAGACATTATGTGGTGAAACGACATGTCTTTCTGTTACCAAACGACGCATCTTCACAATATTCTCTGCATGTATCTTCTGTTACGTCCCCATCCATCATCCTCCACATCGTGAACGCTGTTTCTCTTAAATGTCTCTTCGGTACCCCCAACATTATCTCTCCCAAGTTCTCCTTACTCTTTCTCTCTATCACCCCAGCACTATCTCTCGCCTAGCTCTCCTCATTGTCTCTGCTGCGCCATCATCATTTTTCTCCCAAGCTCTCTTCACAATATCGTCTCCACCCTGGCTCTCCTCACTATCTCTCCGCCACCCCTAATATCATCTCTCCCGCAGCTCTCCCCAGTATCTCCCTGCCGCCCCCACCCCGCCCCCCCCTTCCCCACCCGGTTCCACCACCTTTCTGCCACCCTCCTCCGACCCACACCTTGTAATAATCCAAAACTTTTTTCTTGAACCCGTAACTCAAAGTGTCTTAGAAAAAGTGCCGCGGACGCTGACGCAAGCAATACTCTAACTCCGAAACAGTTAACCTCGACACTTTTTCTTTCTGGGAATACCATAAAGCGAGGAGGTAAAAACTTAAATCATTTGTGCCTCAGAATGGGACGGCTACCGTTGTGGTGGAGGTGGTGGTGGGGGGAGGGTGGAGGGGCAACGGCCTCCTGCTCCTCAACTTCCTCCAACAACTCCCTCCATCGTTGGCATCCACTAGTAACAACCCTCTCCACACTACCATCCACCATCAATAATCCTCGCCACTTCTACCATCCACAAACAGCACCTTTATCTCTGCCACCATTCCATAAACTCTCCCTTCCCTTCCCTCTCTCCCTCCCGTTTCACCTTCCATCCTAACTACCCGTACTTCCACTGCCTTTCGTACTTGCTTGTTCCTCACTCCCTCCGTTCGGTCAGCCGACTGACGGACTTCAGTCGGCTGAAGGCTGCATCACGTACACCCTGCAGTTCAAGACTAAGTTTCTCCTTCTCTATTAATTCCTTTGTCTCACTATCATTCTACCACATTCAACATGATATTTTCCTTGTATACTCTTGCTTTACCGCATTTTTTTTCCTCGTTCTCCCCTTCCTTCCATACTTTTTTACTAGCGTCTACCTGCAAACCATTTTCACAATCTTCGTCTACTATCCTTCACAGCCCACAAGTCCCCTGTATTTGTGCTCCCCTCCTCAATCGTTACTTACTTGTTTCTTATTATGTTTCATATATTAATCTTTTATTATGTTTCATATATTAATCTTTCCAGTCCAATATGCTTTTCATTGTTCATTTCTTTCCCACTCTCTCTCCCCTTCTCTCTCACCCGAGAGCTGCGTGCTAGCCCTTCCTTTTGGGCAAAATTCCGTCGTGAGCACTCGCCCTCTCTCCGGGTAGGCTGCAGGTGGTAGGCAGCCACCGACCAGGGAGGTACACTCTTGTTACTACCCCCTTGGATATCAGGAGGGATTAGTGGCAGCTGCACAGTAAGCCAGCAATTTAGTGGATGTCAAGTGTCACTCCCTTGACCTAGGTAGCTGTCGTTTCTTTCTGCTTTCCCCATACGAGAGCAACTGGCTTTTAGTCCACAGACATACAATACCTCCTCATAAAATAACACTTGACAACACACACGACTCGTTCTTAACTATGTATTTTCCTCTGGTAAGCACCACGCGCCAGCCCAGCCTTTTGGCATAAACTCGTCGTACGTACTTCTAAGAACTCTCTCTCTCTCTCTCTCTCTCTGTTTCCATTTCTTTCATCAGCCACTCGCCTTTACTTGTGTGACAACCCTTTTGTTCGCCTCCGTTTTTCACGCATTAAAACTCTTTCTCTTCCCCCATTAACCCCCAGCCGTTCATCACCAAACGGAGGCTTACATTTATCAGCGACTTACGTAAAAAGCAATTACTGAGGAAGTAGCTCAAATCACATCTTCCCATTTTTCTCTTTCATTAATCTATATATGCTTACTAATACACTTTTCGCAGTGTATGCCAATTTCGAAATGCGAAAAGAATTTCCGACAAGTTTATGTTCAAATTTGCAAATGATGTACTGGAGAATTAAAGAAACAGACTTAGATGGGCTTAAACCAGAATACTGGTATGATCTGTATGCGAGACACTAATCTTACGGGCGAATTTTGGCAAAGCTTACAGGATACAATCGTTAGGATCTACAAAACAGGTATTGTAGGATTTGTATGCTGGAACACAGGACTAACGCCGTAAATCTTATGGAACTTACAAACAAGACAAAGTTGAACATGCAAGGAAACTTCGTCATATTACAAAATGAAAAAAGGATAAGGATTACCTAAGGATTCGCCCCCGTTTTTGTTTAGTTAAGGCAAACTTAACTCAGTCCAGAAAAAAAGTTGGTGGGTGGATGGGTGTGTGTTTGGAGAGGGGGGGGGGAATCATCGGTGATCCAGGGGGAAAAATAAGTCTAATTTACAAAAGACCCATACGATATTCATGGCCATATAAACACATATATATATA
>JAYMFT010268840.1:0-10656 GCA_038088735.1 Panulirus argus
TCCCAGTCATTTGCACTCCTTCCTTGTAAGTATCGTCCAAATGCCTCTCTTTTCTCTTTCACTAACAACTTTACTTCATCATCCCACCTCCCACTTTTCTCATGTCACATGCATCTCTTGCACATTCCATCACTGCCTTCTAAGAGCAATCATTTTTGCACCCTCCAACTTAAAGACCCAAAAGCAATACAGTGATGTAAAAAATTTTTAAGAACTCTGCATGCCAATTTGTCATCCACATAAATAAAGTAGATACCACCACATACTCACAATAAGGATTAAGAATTTAGAAGCAGTGGTGAACATCTTAAATAGTATGCATCTGGATATTGTAAACTGATGTATGGTGACAGTTTGATTGGATATAATCATTTCTACAAGGAAATGTGAGGCATGAGAGTGTAATGTACTAACAAGCAATCTTGTGTAGGAATGTAGCAAAAGATTGACTCTCACTAGAAATATGAACAGACCTAAATCATATAATCCTTTAAGCAAATTCTTGAGAAAACCACTGAAAACCAAATATCTATCATTTTAAAAAAGAACTGCTTGAAAACGAAAAAACAAAAGGTACATAAAACAAAATCCAATTTTCCTTACTTTCCAGTACATGTGCCTTCTACTTCAGTAAAGAGCATCTGTCGAACTGTGTCCATTAACTGAGGACCAAAATATCTAGGGTGCAATAAAATCTCATGTTCAAGAGAAATCTGTAAAAATCAACAAAAAGTTAATAAAGCTTATATGTATGTGGTATGAGGTGCATGTTGTAATCATCAGTAAAGAATCATCTAAAAACTAACAAGTAACTGATAACCAAATACTTGTTACTTTGTAAGCTTTTGAACAGTGAAGTTAAGTTTCTAATGACCTTTAGTTAGTAAATCATTGCATTTAACCGCATGTCTATACCATCTAACCCCACGTTTTTTCCTGTTATTCATTACACCTTCTTACTACTGACTGTAAAACTGAAAAAAGGATTGTTTGTACTCTACTATCCATAACTAGATAAAAATGTCAGGACTTTCAAAAACTAATGAATGTACTGTATCAGTAAATATAAATAACATTATTTTAGAAATGTCCAAAATTTGCTCAAATGAGAGTGTACAGAGGGCAAAGATTCTTGAAAGAGAGATAGGGTATAAACAAGTAAGGTAAGAATTCAGGGTAAAAAGCCCTCTGGTTGGAGGTCAGGTTTTTTTCTGTTTATCTAATCTTAAATTTTTCCCTCTATTTCATACATTAATCAGTAACGTGTACATCTACAGATATTTGTTATAAAGTTTTGACGATTGTAGCAATATCAACACAAACTGTGTAATAACCCCCTTTCTCATGTTTGCAAGGTAACTTAAGGTGCTACAGCCTGTGAAGGTGTCTAGCAACCGTGTAACCTTACCCCTACCTTTACCCTTAATCCACCCCTATTTCCACTCAAATGAATACTTTACTAAAGAAGCTTGTATTATAAATTCTCTAACACTGATAAAATTTTCAGCAGTTGTCTTTATCTTTGCTGATGGGAGTGAGGATAACCCAGCCATAAATTTTCAGATTCTGTTGAGATCTAGTACTAATTCACTTACTTTTACAGCACAGTTTCCCAGGTCATGTCAGCCCTCCCCACTACCACTTCATTATGCACTAGATAAAAAAAAGAAATGCTCCATATAACAATCCCCCAATTGAAATCACTTCTACCATGCACTGTAAATATAAAGAACCAGAAAATACATGTTTCCTGAATATCACCATCATAAAACTTGCAAAAAGTATAAGATAGTCAATCCACACCCCAGCCAGGGGTCTCAGCTCCAAATCCCCTAACTCTAGCCTACTTTAATATAACAATAACCTCCCTCAACATGACCCAGATGTGGTTGAGGGGAAAATAAACTTTATATCTTACTAGTCGGGAAAACCATCAATAGTTGGCTAAGTAACAGCTGCGTAAAAGGAAACATTACTTAACCTAACACGTGTGTTCACTGTAAGTGACATAATGTTCTTCTAATCAAAGCAAATACATTAATGCGAACTTTATGATTAGTGACAAATTGACATCACGTCTTTCTCGTAGAAAATTACTTAGTATAATTTAACTATTTCGAATTACCACACAACTTTCTTCTAAACACAGAACACACGAAAACAACATAAACTTGGGTTATACTATCCCATTAAACCTAGGATACAATCCTATACTCTCACCCACAACCTAACCCTACACACCCTAACCTAACCTTAAGTTTGGATGAACACGCCTGAATTGCCAGCTTTACACATTATTCTGTGAGGAGACTGTCCAGTGTGTCACCGGTAGTACTTCTGACTCTTCATTAAGTTAGAAGTACTTTTTTTTTCATGTTGGAGGCTCGTCACGGACAATTCTTAAGCATCGGAACCCTAATAGAAGTATCCGTGATACTTAAACATTAATAAAAATATTCATATATGTTAAATAACGAAGTGGGAGAGATGCATTAATCACTCAATGTGTAAGAGACTGCTTACATGATAAAACATGGCTATATATTGCTACCGCAGTGCCCAGCAGTTTCAAAAAGAGACACAAATCACACAAACAACATTTGCAGTTGTTCCTGTGCCGTAGCTGGAGATCAACAAAAAGATCATAACACTGATGACGTCATTCTTTCCAATATCCTTCAAGATTAGCAGTTTGAATTTACGGCATATCATGGCTCAGCTAAAAGAGTTGAACACTACTTGTAACAGGCAACTGGTCTAGGTTATAGATATTGGTAAAAATCTCATGAAATAGATATAACTGTTACACCTATTTGTACACCTGGGGTGGGGAGAGGGACCTTTACCACTTGGGGCCGTGGCTCTCAACCCGTTATTTTATTATCTTGTAATTCTCTAGTGGTAGTCGCGCCTCCATTTTGGGGGCTTTGCTCGTTCCATAAGTCCACGACGTTCCGTATACTTTCCATGCCTAACTTCAAGTTGTGCCCTGTTGTTTCTCTGTCATCTAAGACCTGTTCCCTTCCATCATTAAAGCCTCTTAGAAATCTCTGTATAGTCACATGTCTCCCTTGTTCTTCCAGTGTGAGCAGGTTGAATGTTTCCCAGCTCTATTCCTATCTCATTCCATTCAATTCTAGTATTATTCTTATTCCATGCCTTTGGACTATAGCAAGCATACCCTTGTCTCACTTCTGTTTTGTGGTGGTGGTAAACTGAGGCAAGGTGCGGAAAATTTTGGATAACAACAAAATGCTCAAACAGGTGAGAACAGAGTTGATGTAGGATTATGTGCACAATTATGTGCGAAGGCGAGATGAACCAAGCTAAGGTGCAAAGCAGGCATCGTGTGGTGCAGTGCGAGAGGCGAAATGTGTCCCCAGTTGCTTGTGCCGGAGAGTTGTGTGTCAGGTGGTGCCGATGCATGAGAGGTGAGGTGTGATGAGGGCCATGAGGTAGGCATTCCGTGGGAGAGTTGTGTGGATGTCGGGTCTTGTGGGGCTCCATAAGGTAGGCATTCCGTGGGAGAGTTGTGTGAATGTCGGGTCTTGTGGGGCTCCTAGGATAGGTGTTTCGGAGGTCCTGAGTTAGTGGGCGATCACCGAAATTCTGTGTTTTGTGCTGCAGGAGGCCTGGCCGTAGGTTTTGTAGTTGAGGCTGCTACCAGAGACGGGCGTTTGGGATGTTCCAAGGTTACATGAGTCCTACTGGAGGAGACAGAAACCAGAGTAATTTAGGGCTGCTGCCGAAGAAGGACTTAGATGAGCCACTGCCAGGAAGAAATGAACCAGAATTAACAAGATAGACCTTTCCAGGTGCATGATGTATCTCGATGTCTCAAAGCCAGCGGACTTTTTGACTGCCTCTATGAGCGACGGGTAAGCCACGCCGATAACGTAAATTGTGTGGGCGCGGGAACATGGTAACTGATGTTGGTTCCCTCAGGATTTGAGGAGAGGGCACACCGGTCAGGTCAAAGCGACTGGATTACGAGAGTAGGTCAATAGTTTGTCAGGCTTTGAGTACCATTTTATCATGAACCCATGGGTTAGTGTAGTGGTACCGGGAGGACCTACTGCAGGCCTTTTCCAGCAATTCGGTGCTACTATAGTATGCGGTCCACCACGGTATCAAACACTGTAGCATGCGGTCTACCTCATTTACTAGGGTATATATATATATATATATAGCGGTAATGGGATGGCTTTGATTAGGGCCTCAGCTGCCCGTGCCGTCTCAGCTACCATAAAAAAAAATGAGGTAGACCGCATGTTATAGTGTTTCATACCGTGGAAGACCGCATACTACAGTAGCACCAGCAAATCTTTGTGGCTCTTCAAATGAGGAGACAAAGCTGTTGCATGTAACTCATGATTATCTCTCAAAACACCCCACGGTCCATGAATTTAAATCAAATTTTGGGTGATTGGAACAGGGGTTGCCTTCCTCACGACCCTTTTCATTTACAATTCTGGCTACATATTCATCGTGATACAACTCGGGTCTCTCTCACACCACAAGTCTGCTATTCATTTGCCGATAAAGTACTAACCATCTGGTCCGTTTGAACCTCTTCCCATATAAATGATTATAATTTCCAGGATTAAATTTCATAAACTATTTGTCCAACGGTGGTTGCATCTTGTTTCGGTCTTTGCTATTCATGTTGTTTCGCGCTTTCATAATTTCAGCATTGGCAAACATACTTAGGTATGAATATCCCTATAACACACATTCTTCAGAGCAAGCACCTGACTACACATCCTCTACCCCTCCAGAAACCACATTGTTTCTCCCTTTCTGTAGCTTTGTTCATGCCAATTCCCTCTCAATCACCACTCTGCCACTTAACTTAGATGTATACACATCTGTTACTGGTCTTCACCTGCAAGTGGTTACGCTGTGAAAGAGAAGCCACCTTTGGCGAAACTGCAAGAGAAAAAGTAATCTTGTCGCGGAAATTCCTTCTCTGAAGCAGTCGATCATTGCCTTGCTCCTGAGTGTATGTAAGCTTCGATGCTTCAGGAGCCTTAAACAAGGAATCCTGAGTTTGTATAGAAGTGATTAAAATGATAATGATTGTAATTTCATTTAGCGTACTTTGAATTAAAACATATGAAGATCAATGACATCATTGTTGTATCAGAGACTTAAGATAGTTCTTGCATGGGAGGGAGTAACAACGTCAAACGTTTACAAACAAAGGTATTAAAAAAAAAAAAAGGTATATTGGATACCTTGATGAATAAAGATTGGGAGATATTAATCAATGGACATTGCACTTTTCTAGATCTATATTTCTCACGATTGCAGTAGATGCTGTGACAACTTTGCCCATC
Source organism: Panulirus argus (assembly GCA_038088735.1). Classification (NCBI taxonomy): domain Eukaryota; kingdom Metazoa; phylum Arthropoda; class Malacostraca; order Decapoda; family Palinuridae; genus Panulirus; species Panulirus argus. The sequence goes on from JAYMFT010268840.1 coordinate 5,340, forward strand.
TCACTTGACGTAAATTGAACACCTTTTGATTGTATAGAATATTCAATATTAAAAGAAAGAATATAAAATTAGTTTCAAGATAAATATTTGAAAATACAGGTGTCTAAAAATATTCACATAAGTTTGAGTTTTTAGTATAAACCTTTTTTAAAAAATGTATTTTATTTGTTTACAACCAGATGTTCTTCCAGAGATAGCCTTCGTTGTGTTTTGGTGAGTTAGGTGAGTGTAGAAATATAACTTGAAATATCTTTTTCATCGGGTGGAAAATGTTTTATTAATGAATGTGTTTCTGTTGTATAATTATTCCTACTGTTATAGGGGGACTTACATTAATTCAGTCTATGTATTTGTAGGGATATGAAATATGTCCAAATTTATGGTGTTTCGACGTATGGGACGTCGGGAATTTGAAGTTAAAATATTGTATGTGTAGAAGAAACTGCAACCTGTCATTTTGCTGGAATACATTGATATAATTCATAACACGTTCTGAGTTTTAGATAGACTGCTTATGTGATACACTTGCTGGGAACGTATTTTGGGTTGCCGTTATTCAACGACAAAATGTTCAACATTGTATAGGGAGACCTGATTTCTATTTTCATCCTTATGGTTTTGGATGATATTATGAAATATCAATCCATAAATAAAAGTAATAAGGTAATATAAAAAAAATGTCAGTAACTAACTATCTTCTATAAGAAAGTATGTAGATTTCATCAACGTAATCAATGATGCGTTGCTGTACTTCCCACCAAAATCCAAGAGTATTGACTTCACACCCAGCCGACTGACACTGGTTCCTTCTAACCGACACTTTGGCTTCTATGACATATATTGGCTTTTCCTTCTGCTACTTTTTCCATGTATATGTTCCATGGTTACATGGGTTATGTAGTTTACATCTCAGCCATGTAGTAAATATATTGTACATTGAGCGTGTGTGGCTTTTAACTCCCAAGAAATGTGTTAAAGATATTATGTTAGGTGGTTATAACTTTGTGTTGAAGGCCACAATAACAGCCAGTTAATTATGTAGGCCTAAAGCTCAAATATTCAACTAATCAATCTCCATTGCTTGTAGTATGTATGTCGTGTCATTAAGACATTTTTATTGAAAAACCATACATGTACTTAAATACTTTCATTGTTAAATTAAAAATACTGAAAAAGAAGTTTTTAGATCTATTGCTTATGTAAATAGGTGAGATTGGTATTTTCTTTAGACCTTGTGCACATACTGTACAGTCCAGTATGTTTGTGGGTGGAGACGGGATTGCATTTACAAGAAATTAATACAATGTTTATTTTGATGTGAATAGAAATACTATATTACCTATATTTTAAAATAGCTATAGATGATTGTAATGGTTATGTTAAAGGAATATTGTTAGGCTTAAATGGTATACAGAGCACTCTAAAACTAGACTACAGTAGATTGAAATATTGGATAGAAAAGTGGACGAATTAAATTTGAGCCTCAATGCTTAGATTTTTGGGCATTAGTTTTAAGGAAATTTTCTGATAAGAGCTTTGTGCTCTGTTTAGATTTAAGGTTATGGAGAACTTAATGTTATCACAAGGATAAGTGAACCTTTTGAATTTTACATTATGAGTTAGAAAGTTTTTGATTATTCTAAGTATTTAGGGTAATTTGTTATAGAATTAGAATAGCTTTTGTCCATGACTGGAGCCTTCAATTTAGAATAAAAAAGGAAGTAGTACGTTTCTACTACATAATATATGTTAAGTTTATTGAACATTTTGTAAGTACAATTTGATTCCTCCTGTGAAGGGTTTATCATATTTTGCAAAGGAATTTAAAATTTAGATATATAATTTAGTCATGTCTGTATTTTGATATTTATACCAAATATTCCAGGCAAGAAAGACGTAAAAGATGGCAAAGTCAAAGAATCACACCAATCACAATCAGAACCGCAAGGCTCACCGGTAAGTAATCTTTGTGTTCAATGAGTTTTGCTCTCAATGTGTTATGTATTTGCTGTGAACATTTAATGATAATTTCACTGTACAGTCTGTATTATTAGGGTGTGGTTTGAAAAAGAATTTTTGAACTTTCATTGTTGTGTGAAAATGCGCTCCACTTTGGTGTTACAATTTTTGACTAACTTTTTGCATAGTTTTCGATGGCTTGAAGGAATTGTGTTTGATTTTGTCAAAAGCATGACATCAAGGAAAACATTCCCCCCCCCCCTTTTTTTTTTATACAATTAGAAAGAATATGTTTATGAACTTACTGTAAATTTTTTTGTTTTTGTTTTGCTGCATTAGTTTTTTTTGTTAATATGGTCTTTTGTGTTTAAGATAAATCAGATTTAAGTAAAATTTGTTAGGCATTTGCTTACATTGTGAGTTAAGAGGAGACCCAGAAAAAGAAATTGGAAAAAATTAGGTTTCAGAGTCGTTAGACATAACCAGGTTGTTGTATCAAATTTAGTTCTTATTTTTTCTCCAGGGATTCCATCACAATCACCAAAACCCTAGAGGTGCCCATAACACCTTAACTTCTTGGGGGTGAAATTTCATGACTTCTGAAACCTAATATGCATATTCATTATATATGGTGTTCATTTGTTGTGAATTCTATTGTAAGTAAAGATGAGAAAATAAATATCTGAAAGAAAATGGCACTGTTTTCCTTAATTTAATAGACCAGTTGACTTGATAATGATTGTCTTGCCTCTAGCATACTTGTTAAACTCTTTAGGGTTTCTTTTTCTGTTTTTAGCAGTATACACTTCAAATTGACATTTACTTTGTCATATAACTCTTACCTTCTCAGTGCAAATTTACATAACTACTCTCATGTTTACTGGTCTCTCTCTCAGTTTCTTAGGAGTAGCTTTCTTAGACAACAGGCAATTTTTTATTTCACTCCACTTTGGCTTCATTATAGAAATAAGCCATCTGCTATGCATTGGCATGTTTGAAGGTTTCACTGAAGATTTTCTATGCTACATTCATGTCATAGTCATTGACAGTATCATCTCAGGTTTGCCTGTTTAGAGCAATGTGAAGATCATTAGTATTTGCATGTATAAACCTTTTTTCTCTTATGGTTACCAGCATTACATACAGTGTTGAAAGTGGCCTCAAAAGTAAATTGTCGATGATCACATGATCAAACTATTACTCCATACATGCATTTACATTTATAGTTATAATACTTTTTGGTATTGAAATATAAAAGCTGTTCTTTCAAAATAATTTTTTTTTTTTTTTTCCAGCAATCCCATACGCCGCCCCAAGAAGCAGAAGTTTGAATCGATGCGTGGGGTGAGTTTGAAGTTCAATTGATTGTAGTAATAGTCATTTATTGGGACCCAGTCAAAAACACTGTAAGTACCTCTTCAGAAATCATCAGATGCATTTGATTGATTTTCATTAGTTTATTACAGCTGTAGCTTTTTAGTGTGCAGCATTTATATATCACCCTAGCTTAGCCCCGCAAGACAAAACACCTTTAAACTTTTCTTTAGACTTTAGTTTAATGAAGAAAGTGAACTCTGTATGTACATTTGTGATGGGTCCATAGTTCTTGGCTGCTTCTTATCTTTTAACTTCTTTTCACTTATGATAAATTTTGGTTATTTATGGGTCTGAATCTTTGCTGGTACAGTTTTGGACAGCTTGTTACATGTGCAGAACACTATTTGTAGAGAAGCAGAATCACCTAGATCCAACCTGCTATTGAGGCATTTATTCAGTCTTTTTAAAACATGCTCTGATTGCTCTCCCTTTTTGACATACTTTAGGTGTAATTCAAGACTCTAGTAAATGCTGGAATTAAAGATTTAGTTCCCAGTTCTGATAGGATGAAAACTAAATGATTTTTTGTCTTTATGTTATTGAAGTGTGAAGTTTAATAGATATCATGCATATCTGTAGAAGGGCTGTGATAAAACCTCCATTACAATGCTACAATTTGGACAATTTGGTGGCATTTTCATTTTAATAGTAAGTAGTTTATTGTTATAAGTAAAATATTTTTTATGTTGATAACCCTTCCACCTCTCCACCTGTATATATATGTATTACATCTCCACCCACATGGTTATGAACACATTATGTAGAAGTAGCCAGTAGAAATATTAGGTAGAAGCTCCCTGGAACCACTATGCTTGAGTTTCCCTCTGCTAGTGGCCTATTAAGTGTGAGGAACTAAAGACTCAAGAAGTGGTGCTGGAGTTCACCATTTATGGGTAGACTTTTTCCATGGCCACCTCCTGGAGGGAATGGGTATCAGAGATATAGATAAAGATTTTTTGCCACAATTACGAGGCTTAGTTCTGGGTTGGATATGGGAGGTGGTTGTATAGGTGCTGAATACTTTCACTGTATCTGGCATGCTCAGTTGTGCTCCAAATATGAGAGAGGGAGATATTATGTTGTTGCAAAAACCAGAATTTCACTTTTAATGCTTATGTGTATATATATCCTTAAAGACGTTACTTATAAAGTATTTGTGCAAATTTTATAATTGAAACTATAAAAGTAAAATAGTAATCATTCCATCAACATATATAAGGTAGTGAAATATGGTGGAACAAGCCTTGTGGCACTGCTGTTAACTGTTATATGATGGCTCAGCAACCTATCTGTAGACTTTACATGGGTAAATTAACTTTTATACTGTTTGTTTCTCGTTATGTATTAGTAAGAATGCTTTCATACAACTTGAAAAAATGCTGGGTCTTCCTGGTATGGTCAGAAAATTCAGTTTTGAGATTTAAGGATTAAATATTGCAAAAGTATCCTTAGTGGAGTTAATGCTTTTGCTCTCTCTCTCTCTCTCTCTCTCTCTCTCTCTCTCTCTCTCTCTCTCTCTTTTTAGATGTGACCAGAGGTGCACCATATTAAAGATAGAAATAAAATGAATCGACACCCCCTCGCGCATTTCAGAAATTTTAGCTATACAGTGTTATGGCAGTTGAATTTGCATGATTCATTTGCCTCTCCCACATCAGTGTTATAGGGTCATGAACAAACAGACAGTGGCTTTATATGCAGACATCTCCTATGTTGCATATGATGTACCCAACAGACATCTATAGATAGATGGATAGAAGGTATCCTAGAGAATAGTGTATAGGGCTTATCTGAGGATGGTAAGTTCCTTTCAGTATATTATTCAGCATGACATATTTAGTATATCTTGACCTGTGTAAATGGGAATAAAGTAAAAATGATCTTTATATAAGGTAGAATAGGAGAATATATATATATATATATATATATATATATATTTTTTTTTTTTTTTTTTTTTTTTTTTTTTTTTTTTTTTTTTTTT
>JAYMFT010268851.1:0-10656 GCA_038088735.1 Panulirus argus
GGGTACACAAAATCTTGTTAAGTTTAATGCCTCCAAGACCCAATTTCCACCCATCTCTCTATCGAAAACTTCTCACAACTCTCAACTCTCCTTTGACAGTTCTGTAATTCCACCTCTTGACTCAATTAGCATACTTGGTATTACTATAACAGTCACTCTTTCTTGGAAACCCTAAATTACAGGAAAAGCTAAGTCTGCCTCTAAGAAACTGGGTGTTCTCTTTAGATGAAGAAACTTCTCTTCTGAACAGTAGCTCCATTTATATGAGGGATTGATTGGTCCTTTTATGGAGTACTGCTATCACATTTGGGGTGATTCTAGCTCTGTATCCTTACTTGACAGAGTTGACTTGAAAGCATTTCCACTTATAAACTGTTCCAGAGAAACATCCAAACTTGACCCCCTTGCCCTATGCCCCATGATGGTTCACTTTCCCTCTTCTATAGGTATTATACTTTGGCTTTTGCTCCCAATAGCTGGCTGCTTGTGTGTTCCCACAACTAGCTAGACCATGCAATACTTATTAAGCTGCTGTGTCATATGATTATTGTGTGGCCGTCAGCAACTCAAGGGTGGACCGTAATGATACCTGTTTCTTTCCCTACACATCAAAACTTTGGAACTCTCTAGCTTCCCATGTCTTTCCCAGTAACTATGACCTAGTACATTTCAAAAGAGAGGTCTTTCACATCCTCAAAAATTCATTAATACTTTCCCTTGTCTTTTCTTTTTCCATTTCATAATTCTCAGTATTTCAATTAAGGCCCAGCCTTGATATGGACTTTTGTCCATGACTGGAACTTCAACATGAAAGAAAGAAAAAAAAATAAACTCATACTCGGTCAATGGGATGGTAAATTGTATTTTTCACATAACTTTCTACTCATTTCTTTCCAATAAGTTATACCCTAATTCATGAACTATTAAGAATTTATACATTCTGAACAATAATGGTGAAAATGGGTTTACAAATGAAATTGCCACATGGGACATAAACACCTGCAATCCCAGGGAATCTAGTTTTACCTTTGGTTAAAAATACTGAACTTATACTCAGGTAATCTATCTATCTATCTCAATCTCTGATGCCTGTTCCCTTCGGAACTCCCGCAAAGGGGTGGCCACGGCAATAGTCTCCATAACTAATGAACTCCAGCGCTGCTTCTTATCCTTTACTGCTGCACCCTTAACAGGTCACTGGCAGAGAGTAAGTGTAGTGCAATGTCAGCAGAGGCTCCTACCTAATGTTCCTAATGACTACTACCTAATGTACCAGCCTAATGTGCCTCCTTAGAACTTCTGTCAAATGTTTCTACCTAATGCTCCAACCTAAATGTTCCTACCTACTACTTCTATCTATTGCTCCCACCATTTTGCCAAAAGGCAAGGCTAGCATACAGTGCTCACCACAGGAAAATCTACAGTTATGAAGAATGAGCTGTGTGAGTTAAGTGATGTCAAGTGTTATGTGTGACAAGGAGAGATTGTGGGTTTGTGGACAGAATGCCAGCAGTCCATATGTGGGTGAGGTAGAAAGAAAAGACAGCTACCTGGGTCATATGAGTGGACCTTGACAAACACACTGAAGTGCTGGCTCACTGTGCAGCTGTCAATAACCCTCCTAATACCCAAGCAGGTAGTACTCCATCCCCCCCCCCCCTTCTCTCTCTCTCTCTCTCTCTCTCTCTCTCTCTCTCTCTCTCTCTCTCTCTCTCTCTCTCTTCTTTTAAGGCTCCAGTCACTGACAAAAGTCCACATCAAGGCTGGGCTCTAACTGAAAATGGAATTAAGAAATGCAAAAAGAAAAACAGGGAAAGCATTTATGAATTTTTGAGAAAGTGAAAGACCTGTCTTTTGAAATGAACCAGGTCATAGTTATTGGGAAAGACATGAGATGGTAGAGAGTTAGAGAGTTCTAAAGCTCCGACGTGTAGGGAAAGAAGCAGTTATCCCTGGTCGATGGGTGCCTACCAACTACTACCTACTCAGTTAATGATTTGATAAATTGTATTTTTCATTTATTTTTCAACATATTCTCCTCAGGTTCTTACCTAATGTATGAATTAATAATTAACTTCATATTCAAAAAAATATAAGAGAAAATATCCAAGAATCTGAACTGTCCAAAGTTCATGATCATCAGTTCAAAACATTCAAATTATAATCAATGAAAAGTTTTGTAATTATATCTTTTGAATACTTTTTCAACAGGTTTTTAACTAATGCATGAATCAATACTTATCAATGCATTCTATAAAATATAGGAGAAAATAGTTGAAAGAGTTAGATTTTATACCTACTTGCAATAGACCCCCACTTAAAATATTCATATTATAATCAGTTGATGGATTGTACGTTGTACAGTTCGACCCTGATATGGTCTGGTGGTTGACATCAGTCTAGAGGGACGAGCTGTAATGTAGAATCAGTTAATTGTGACAAGTGGCCCCTGTGTGCACAATTGTAAAGGCGGTGCCACATTTGTCTTTTTTTCTTTAAGCGCAATGCGTTTTTTTTTTTTTGTCGAATGAAAAACATCGTGTTCGCTTTAAACTTCCGCATTTCTTTTTTTCAAATCAAGGTCTATACTCAATAATTCTTATATTTAAGCAGAATTAAAATATTAACATTATGAAACGATTGCACTGAAAAGTTTAAAGTTTGGATACTAATGTGTTACTGTCAAAGTTCTTATTATATAGGCATTATTCTAATTTTGGTGAGCGTCAGTTCTTAGTATGTTTGTTTACATTGTACACCTTGCAGCTTCGCTCAATTGTCATATGTGAACCAGCATGGAGTGCTCCAGTGTATCGTTTCTATGGTCACGCCTCTCAGAACTGCAAAACCCCAGCCGCTTTAACATTCGTCGGAGCCATCTTTGTCGTTGTTTACATGTCCTATCGCATGACTGGCTAGTTGGTTCTGGGCAGTGTGACAGGACACTTTCAAGAAAAAGTTTTTGGAGAAACGACGATAAAAGTACATGGAAAAAGTGCTAGTGTTATTCCGGCTTAACATGGACACATTGTGTATGTGGTACAAGTGGGAGGGAGACTTGGGATGTAGTGGTTATAAGAGGTTGTCAAGCCAGAGCGTGGATGGTGACGCCCGGTGCGGGGGTGTAAGGCTGAGGGAGTGTTGGAGGTTGTATTATTTCCCCAAATACGAAAACAAAGGAAGGTGCCAAGCGGAGGAAACTAAAATCTGTACAGTGTAATGACGGCTGCTTTATCTTGAGCTGTTCTTCAGTTATTGTCCTATTATCAAGGTGTGACGTGTCCTAGTGGACGCTCGTGCCTCATGTTACCCAGGACACTTGTTACCTTCTCTACCGTCGCTGTCAGTCGATCCCGTCACACTACACGTCTGCTCAGGCCAGACTTGCTAGCTGGGATATGTGGACACACCCTCACTATCGCCAAGTCCGTCCTGTGCGTTTTCTTGCTTGCAACATTCTGATGGCCAATGTAAGTGAATTTTCGTACTCAGATGCCAAGCCTTGTATACAAACTGTGCCAGTAACGTAACTAAATATTTCTAAACTGTAAACACTTACATCTTAGAGTAAATTTTTAAGTTTGTGCTGATAAACTAAGAGACATACGACAAAGTAAACCTCAATATGAAGCGGATATCACTGAGAATAGCATAAGAAACGCTGATGACTTTTACTACCATGTTAGAGGCAAGAGAGTCTTTACTCAGTCCATTGGTCCATTGATTGCAGAAATCGGTGATTTGGTTCGTTCTAAGATGCCATGGCAAAAAATAGAAAAATGAATTGCGTCCGTATTTACGAACGAAGACATTATATTATGTTGTGGTTCGAGTTTCAATGATAAGAGAAGAAAGTGGTTAACGCTGCTAACCATGAGTCAGCTCGGGCCAGCCCGTGCTCGGACCCGCATGGATCCCAGTCTTGAGCGAAGCAGTCGGCATACACCCTACCCAAGTGTTCATCCTTCCCTCGGAACTGATCGATAAATGGGTACCTGGCTTAGGCTGGAGTTTGTGTGTGTGTGTGTGTGTGTGTGTGTGCTTTTACATACACTGCTAGCAGTGAACCGTGGTATATACGTATATAAAAGGTTAAGAGACGGGGCAACCGAGTATAAAACACTCTGTCCGTAACACAAATGGTCATCACATAAAAGGGTGAAGACATAAATCACCAATAAACGGAATAAACAAAACAGCAGGACCTGATAAGTTTTATCCGAAGACAATGAAAGAGGCGAAAAATGAGATATTCAAACCCTTGGCTGCTCTCTTCGATAAGGTTCTTGCTAGGGGAAATATTCCAGAGTGGAAGTTTGCCAGTGTAACACTGATATTCATTAAAGGTAATAGGTCACTTCCCAGATAATGCCGTCCGATTAGCTTAACGTATGTGAATAGAAAACTTATGAAAACCATCATTCGATACAAAATTGTACATCGTTAAAAGGACCGCCACTTGATAAGCGATTCCCAGCATGGTTACCGTCGAAATCGCTCATGTCTGACAAATTTGCTGATTTCTTGTGTGATATAATTGACATGTACGTTGAAAGTAAAGCAGAGCATGTCAATTACCTAAATTTTCAAAAACCTTTCGATAAGGTTCCGCATCAAGGGTTATTAGCAAAAGTTGTCACTTGGTGTTGATGGGGCCGTAAACAAAGAGTTGTGATTAATAATAATCAAGCCTCAGAATGGTGTGACGTAACAAGTGGTGTGCTACAAGGGTCATTCTTGGCACCAGTTCTCTTCCTCATATATTCGATGATAATGATGATGGGTTTCGTTGTGATATATCAAGATTCGCAGATGATATTGGCCTAAGAAATAAAGCCACAAGTGAATTTGAACGGCTGCAGCTTCAAACTGACTAAAAGAAATGGGCTCATGGGAAGCAAATGAATTTCATTATCGATAACTGCAAATGTTTACATATTGGTAGTAAAAACTACAAAAGGTGAATGAAGGAAAAGATGGATGTGATAATCTCTGGTAACCTAAAGCCAAGATTCTTGGATTCATAGGTAGGGCTTTCGAATTGAAGTCCAGGGAAATAATCCTTACTCCTTACAACTCATTGGTTCGTCCCCATCTTGAGTACTGAGTTCATTTCTGGTCACCTTACTTGAAGAAAGACTTGGACAGCATGGAAAGAACAAAATCGAGCTGTCAAAATGATTTCCTTCCTGGAGAACAAATCCTATGAGAGCCAACTAAACGACTTGAATCTATTTAGTTTAGAGAAGAGAAGGTTAAGAGGTGATCTAATATATGTACTCCAAATCATCAAAGCTTTGATTATCTGAGTCTAATGAGGTACGTAAAGCTTGATTTGTCTGTTTCCACTCGTAGTAATGGATGCCAACTCGTGGGCAAACGTTTATCTCGAATGAGACGAATTACTTTTTCTCCAGCCAGATTGTGAAGATATGGATTGATGTATCATTTAGGGCGGTTGAACCGCTTAGTCACGTGACCGGTTTGCAGGTTTCCTCTGTGAATCATCAGTGTGCCGTCTGCTCTACCTCACTGATCTGTGAGTTTCTGTCTCGATGGAACCCAGTAGTCTGTTGCTGTTTGAGTTCCTTTGTATTCCTTGTCATTCATAATGATTGATTGTTTCTCATTGTTCATTATATGGATAATATTTTTGACCCTATTAAGAAAAATGTGTACTTACGCCAATTACGCCTGACACTTCAGTCGTTCACTTCACTCTTCCGGTTTTCAGGAGGGACGATGACTTTGATGTTTACAATATCTGTCACACGAGTCTCAGTAGATAACAACTTGTGTTCAAGGTCATCCTAGACGGCAAATTTTGTCACCCAAATTTGAAAAACTCGGTAATGATTAATTCCAGACGTCAGACGATGATGTGCACTACAACACTATCTTACAATGTCCATTTACCACAGAAAGCTGGCATCCGGGTCTCATGTCTCACGAACATTAACACACTGGTAGACGCCTCATTCCCGTACGCAGGTTTTACACACATATGAACCTTAGTAACATAACTAACGCAATTAACTGTGCTTCTTATAATATGTGACCTGTCTACTGTACTCTGTCCTGTCTTGTATGTCTATATCCATGTACCATGCACTGGATACATGGGGTATGCAGTCCACCTCTGCAACCTGATTCCCTTATCATTCTGTTGTCCAGATTTATTTGTCTGACTCAGTCATCAATTCGTGTGAACTGATCACAAGGCTCAACCCATCCCCCAGGACTAGATTCATATGTATTTCTATCATTCACTGACCACTCCTGTATGGTACAGTGTGTATCTGTATCCATGTACGACAGATATGAAGCCTTCAGCTCATCTCTGTAACTTGACTCGTTTGTCTGTGTATGTATCTTAGGACTCAACAAGCAATGCATGTGTCTGTTTATGGTTACACTGGGCCCTCAGCCCATCTCTTGGAAGGCCCTTAGCCCACCCGGGTCGCTTGCATCATACTGAGCCATATATGGTTAAGGCTACACGCTCCACTGCCTGTATATCCTGCCCCAGCCAGATCCTGTGGGGCGGTTGATGATCAGACTGCCTCCCCGTGGCCGGGACGTGGTGTACGTAAATGGCCGTCTTCCAGCTGGGAACATGATTACTTGAAAGCGCATTAATTTCATTAGAGAGCTCTTCTGAATCACGAGCAAAAGGAAAGCCTGAACAGCACAAAATGTTCGACATCTTCCCGGCTCGTGTAACGTCCTGGTGGATGACGTCACGGGAGGCATCCTGAGCCGGGCTGGTCCCGCCCCTCGGCCACCTGACGTGGGGTGCGGCTGGTGACAGGATGGGCTGGGCGCCACACTCCCCCGCAGCACGTGGCTAGCTACGTACCTCCGGCCGCTCTTACCCCCGTCAGCTGGGACGACATGAGCCTCAGCTAGGCGTAGGTGGAGAGCGGGGCGGGAGGGCAGCAGTGGGAGGTTCCAGCGACTATACCATCACCGGCCGTACGCATCATCCAGCAGACGTCTGCAGTATCCCCAGGGACGGGCGTCCCCGCCTCTCCCACGTGTCGCTGCGTCCGTTCGCGGTGATGATACTCCTCGTCACGTTCTCCTCCACCGATCATCCCTCCCCAGTCATTGAAGGTCTTCATATGCACCATCTCGTCCCTTTAGTCATGGCGTACTTAACAAGCGTGAAACCCATGCAACGCACCGACGCCCTCTTTTACTGCTGGTCTGTGGAGAAAATGTAATAAGAATTATTTTTATCTGGGATTTTTATAGGTTCATCTGAATATTGCGATTTTGCCTCATCGACGACATAACTCAAAGATGATTTGGCGTTGTATCTTGCTTTCTAAAGACAAACCAAACCTCTTGTTATACTGATGTTCGTCCTAATTTTTTCTGCAAGTTTATACTATGCTATTGACACATACACTAAAGAACATAACAATCTTGTTTTTCTTAATTCTGATATTTTTTGTTATTGTGAACTGCAAAATCTATGAATTTTGGAAGTAAACATTGGAATTTGTAAACGTGAGCAATAGCGAGAAGCGTTTCCGTACGAGTACTGAATTGAAGGCCACAACGCGCTAAAGACTTTCCCAAATATCACTCTCCTCGGGATCTTACCAGACCATAGAATATACATATAAAGAATCAATAATATACCCCTGAAATCTACGAAGACCGTGTTCTCTGCTGGACTGGCCAACCCGTGAGTCAGGCGAAATTTCCCGTGGTATGTCCTGTGCCGTCCCACGGCAGTGGGCTCTACTGGCATTTTCTCCTTGGTCGTTCCGACCCACAAGACCAGGTATCTGAAGGATCGTCATTTTCTTGGAATGATCTTCACGAGCTCATCCTGGCGCTGCACAACTCGCACTTGTTAAGGAAGTGAGAGAAATTTCCGATACATGCGCTTCTCTACCAATGCCCAAAAACCCAGTGACGTCAAATGACAACAAGAAACGCTGTCATAGTCTCATGCCACGCGTCACCCAAGTGTGCTTATGCCACTATCAACAGCTGCTGTCACATGTACATCTCTTACTCACTAGAAGCAATATGCCGCATCACATTTGCATATGACATACTCAGGTTCACTAAATACATCCAAAACACAATATTCAGGAAATTGGTGTCATGTATTCAAGAAATTCTCAAACGTTCCCCGAGCATGTTAACTGATCACATTACGGCAGAGCGGCAAGCACCCCGTCACGCTCACCGCACACTGTATATCCTGACCACTTTGCCAACACTTACAGTTGATCTGCCTCTCACCATCACTCCACACTGACATCTTATACACTTAAAAGCAGTGTATTTCCGTCTGCCACTTACCTTCATGGGTAGCGTCTATTAATAACTATACTGATAAGTTTTAGAAATTACTCACATCATTGTAACGTGAGACCAAATAATGTCGGCATCACCGGAGACAACAATATATCTGAACTACAATGGACCAAAGTCCATGACTCCTGTATTCATCACAAATAGTGATCGCCCACACAGGAGGCACCGGGCACCCACCATCCAGGTTCTGGCGGTCTGCACCTCGTGTGAGAAGTCGCCTCTGACGGGGTCCGATCCTCGCCAGTGGACGGACGAGAGAGACTGCGCTCGTATCCAGGAGCTGAGCACTCGCAAATGTGTAGGATTTTCTCACTGCCTGAGTGTTGCCTTAAAGTTGCAGGAGCTCCAGTAAAAGGGGTCATAAGGCTGAATAATTATGATAATGATGATAGTATTAATGATAATGATAGTAATAATGATAATAATAATGATAATGATAATAATATAATGATAATAATATAATGATAATGGTAATAATAATAATAATAATAAAAATAATTTAATAATAATAATATTAATGATAATATTGATAATGATATACATGATTATAAATGGCCTCCAAATTTGTCTTTATACATAAAGATATGCTCTATAGATAGCGTCACATGTTTGAGGTTATAAACTATAGATGAAAATTTCTTTTAAGTCCCAAGTTTATAGACCACAAAAGTACGAGAATGTTAGCTTAAGGCAAATAATTGGGTCCCGTTACATTTCTATCCTCCCAGAAGGATCAAACCTGGAGACGTATGTGGGAGGTGTAGTTGGTAGTGAGCTTGACTCTCTCAATGTGAGTATAGGGTGACGTCATGTATGTGCCTCGTGCTGTTGGATATTGCTGTCTGCCTAACTACCTCATGAGCCACGAGCCATTGGCCCTCCAACCCTCCTGTAAAGCCATTTGTGCTGCAGTTTTACAGACACAATTCCTGCCGTACTGATTCATCTGTAAGATCTGATCGTCTCTGGACATATATGGTTGCTGTTTCATAATCTGGGTAAACTTTTTGCATAGGAAATCCATAATTTTATGTGAAGTTCTGTAATATATGAAAATTTGGATAATCTTATTTATTCAGTGATGTGGTACCGTAATTTGGATAGTACTGAAATAATACCTGAGGACGGTTAATGATATTACTTAATGAATTTGAAATGAAACTTTAAAAGTTACGTGTTAAAATCTAGTGAAGGTTTCTTGTTATTGTTTGCGAGTGTCGGCCCAGAGATAGCACGAGTCGTGACAGACCAAATCTGGACAAAATGTTCTGATTGAAAAAGCTAAGGTGTGCTTGCTGCATGTGCCCACGTTGTAGCATATTGTGATTTTGATATTTGAAATCTTGTGAGAAATAAAACAAGAGCATTCAAACGCTTCTCGTTATATATATTGGTGTCCAGGGACGTTATAACTGGACGGTTGGCAGTTTCTGTGGTACTAAACAAGTATCGTTACTGATCGTCTGTGATCGGCAATAAATTGTATTTAGGAAACAGTAGAACATTAAAGTAACGAGATCTTATGATCTGGGTTGGAGGCCATGTTTCCAGCCGCCAGGCCCGTCATACCATCTCGCTCACTACATCCACCAGCAATATGAACGCCGCTCCACATAAGCTTCGTTGCCTCTTTACGGTTAATAGTCAGATCAGGTCTGGTCAAGTTAGGGCAGGGCAGGGTAGGACAGGACAGGGCAGGGCAGGTCAGGGCAGGGCAAGGTATGGCAGGGTAGGACAGGACAGGACAGGACAGGGCAGTGCAGGGCAGGGCAGTGCAGGGCAGGGCAGGGCAGGGTATGGCAGGGCATGGCAGGTCAGTTCAGGGCAGGGCAGGGCAGGGTAGGACAGGACAAGGCAGGGCAGTGCAAGGCAGGGCAGGGCAGGGCAGGACAGGGCAGGGCGGGGTATGGCAGGGCATGGCAGGTCAGTTCAGGGCAGGACAGGACAGGGCAGGGCAGGGCAGGGTATGGCAGGGTAGGACAGGACAGGACAGGGCAGGGCAGGGCAGGGCAGGTCAGGCCAAGGCAGGGTATAGCAGGGCAGGACAGGTCAGTTCAGGGCAGGGCAGGGCAGGGTAGGACAGGACAGGGCAGGGCAGGGCAGGACAGGTTATGGCAGGGCATGGCAGGTCAGTTCAGGGTAGGGCAGGGCAGGGTATGGCAGGGCATGGCAGGTCAGTTCAGGGCAGGGCAGGGCAGGACAGTGCAGGGTATGGCAGGGTAGGACAGGACAGGGCAGGGCAGGGCACACACTCACGCACACACACACACACACACACACACACACACACACACACACAAAAGCACGCACGCACAC
>JAYMFT010268862.1:0-10656 GCA_038088735.1 Panulirus argus
TATAAAAAAAAAAATAAAATATATATATATATATATATATATATATATATATATATATATATCCATAGAGTCATTTCACAAATATAGGGAAAGGGGGGTGCAAAGATGCACCATGCATGTGACCTATGGTGGATAATGCCAAGGCTACTTCCGGATCATACTATCTTTTTTGACAATAGTGAACAGCTGTTGGAAAAGCTTGTATATATCTTTTAGGATATGTGTGAACATAAACAACTAAAGGTAAAAACAATGATAATTAAACTAATAATGTAAGAAAGGAAATACAAGCAACATTTTTGGCAAAACAAAATACAGTGACAACAGAATCTATAATTAAATATATTGGCCATATGTACAAAAAAAAAAATAGAAAAGATGATATATTCTACATATTTTGGAGATCTCTTCATTAACATTGATAATATGTCACAAGAGATAACACTTAGGGCAATACAGGGTACAAAAGTCAACGGAAATCATTGTATAATCTTCAAAATGTAATTTTGAAACTCAAGAGAGCATTAACCAACATCATACTCATCCTAATTAGCACAGGTGCATCAGAAACAAGTACATGGATTGACACACACATCAAGATTCAAACCTGTGGAAATAACCCATTTTAGGTGGTATCCCTACAGTCTATGAAGAAAGCAATGAAGACCTAGAGGAGAGATATGGTATAGCAGGAAATGTCAAGGAAATCAAATGTGGAGGGGTACACTGAGTGAAAAGTAATACTTTGGAAACAATGCAAGACTGGGAATTTACAAGGACACTGTCTGATACTACACATCAAGGGGTTTGTGTCACACAAACACAACCTGACACTTTGAGAAATAAAGTGAAAGATTATTCGAGGGACACAAATTCTTGAATGATGCATGATATGTTGTGTACGAGGAACACACGTATGGATTGGATAACATGACATTCTAAGCCCATTGCCACTCCCTTCACGGAAGTCACAGGTAGTAACGGCCACCACAAACAGAAATACAAAAGCAAGTTGTCCTTAAAATAGGCATGATAGCAAAACTTGGGATTATTATGTTTCTTATTAATCATTTGCTAATCAATATAATAAATGGGCTAAATATCATTTGTGCACAAGACATATTCATTCACCATACTCAACTATACTGACATTTAACTAATATTATACAATTTTCATTTCAAACTCAATTTCCTTCCATTTGGCAAAAGCTTTACAGTCTTTCACATTGTCACTACATGACCTTCCTGCAGATGAGTAAGATTTTACATCAAATCATTAAGTACAAATTCTATGAAAAAATTCCAAGTTGATAACAACTTCATTAACTATATTATGATAATTATTCATATTTACCTATATCTATAATGCCACTTCCAAAATTGAAATACCTTAAAGCACTGGCCACAATAATACTCTCCATATGTACATAACTCAAATGCCACTTTTTAGCCTTTACTGACTTAACCTCACCAAGACAATGACACAGGCCAACTAACACATTGTTGACAGAGCATCATCAATAATATTCAGATTGACTCATCCTACCTAATTGTCCTACACAGCATTCACACTTAATACTTCTATGAATTTTTCACAATTGTTAAGGCTACATATTTCTCATCTACACTGGATATAAATATACATTATTTCCAGATTCATTCATTTTAAATAAGTTTCACATGATACCTTACACGTAAAACCACCATCTACACCAGGTCCTTAACATTCAACAAACCATGGATCACTGGGGAAGTCTATTACCATCATACATCTTTAAGGGGTTGAACTAAGCATATCTGCTACAAGAAATACATCTTCCTAGATTCTCAGAAACGTGACTGATTATTTTTATACGGGACACAACTTTTTCTTCATCAAATACAAGAACACAACACAGGATAACATATAACAGCAATCTCATACTCCACATATCTCCATCACAACAAAGGTATAGTTAATCAGAGACAAATTCTGCTGCAGCAATTGCACAAAATCAACAGCAAATCAATGAACCCTCCTTCATAAAACAGAGTTAACAGGTGGCAAAAACTATAATAATTTTTTGGAGATGTTGATCATCAGCCAGAAGAATGTCTTCTGGTTTAACATCTCTATGGGAATAACCCAGATTGTACATGTAAGCTAAACCAGATGTATTTTCAAACCAAATACTAATGCTTTATCTTATTCAAAACTCTCTCTTTTAACTACAAACTCATATTATTTGACTACAAGACAAAATTGAACACCCATGATTAATTGGCTTTCAATATAAAACAACTGACACACTTGATAAACATACATATGAAACACCTGCCTTATTGCATCCATTAATAAATATATGCAAGGCAAATGTTATCCTACCATTTATTTATACAGGATCTTCATAGCAACTTTCTCTCTTGCTTATAGATCTCTTCCTAACATGACTTTTGCAAATCACCATGATTAAATGGTTTCCCTCAAAGCCTCCATATGCATACAAATGCTATCCATTTTTGCAACTTAATACAAACTCTCATCCACATAATAACAAAACTACCTCATTCTCTGACCTGATGCACATGAATAAATAAGTGAGCTTCCAGTGTAATGACAAAGGGTGAATGTTCAGGGGAGAGTATTTCCTCCTGTACAAGCATGCAAAGTGACCCTTGTGTCCATTATAGGTATGGAAAGGGGAACTTCTCATAGGGCACTGTGATCAGTATGGAAGGACAGGAATGGGGCTAATTGGACTGCTGGAGAAGATTGAAAGAATGTGTCTTCTTTATTAGTAGTTCAATACAGGAACCTTAGGTATGAGTGTTAAAAGTCAAGCATGGTAGTGGACACTCAAAATTAATCCACATGGAAAAGTGGATGAGGTGCCATATTTAGGGGGTGGATCATGTAGTGTGTTGTGTAGTTTTTTAATGGATAATATTTCTACAGTGCTGTCATTCATGTAACCTAATTCTTATACCTTATCTACCTGACCCAGGGGAGTCCCTTCAATCCATATGAGGCTCCTGCAGCCCACATCAAACAGTACGGGCAATAGGTCATAGAGTGTTCTTATGTATTAGTCTCTATGTATAGTGGTTAAAACATGGCCAATTCAACATATCAAAATATAGTGGAATGGTGTTTGTAGTGTTGCAGTGATATGTCATGTCCACAGCATAAAAGAAAGAGAGAGAGAGAGAGAGAGAGAGACTGTACTTAAGTGGGTCAAGAGAATGTGGTTTTTCAGGGGTATATGTCCACAGAGTTGCAGTTTGAGATTTAGTTGGGAGATAACATCTTTACTGCTTGATGGGTTACTTCATTGTATATGTGTATAGTCATTGGCTGGTTGCAGAATAAGTGTATATATTCAGACAGATTTCAATGTTCCTACTGCCTAAATAGTATCAGGAACCTATGACGGAAAGGGTTTTTACAAACTCATTTGGACAGGATTGGACAAAAGTCTGCTAGCCTGGAGGATTTCCAATTTCAGGCTTTATGACTAAAATTCTTTCTTTAATGTGTCCTCTTACTATATATATGTGTGTGTGTGTGTGTAAAATATTTCCATGTGCATAAATGTCATGATAATGCTATACAAGTAACAGGACATTTTTGGTGGAAGCCACAGTGCATCAAGACCTTAGGAGAGCAAATGAACTCCCTAACACACGATCCATCTATTGGGAACGAAAATCTAAACTGGCGTAGTATTGCTTCCCCTAAAACTACCTTAACACCTCCACCGCCTGCAGTTTAGAGCCACAAATTACAACAAGAAATTGCCGCACGTTTGATTTATGGAAAAAAAAAATCTATTCAAATTATATAACTTAAAATTACATGGAATTTATTCATCTATCTTTAAGGATGCGTACAGACATATCCAAATATTTAGAATCTAACAATCACAAGAATTTTGTTAACTGTTCCATGCAAGATTAGGAGTTGGACTGTCATCCTCTGCATCTTAACTATGAAACTATTCTCTCAAATTCACAACATTCACCAACAACAAAAAAAAAATGTATCATAACTACAATCATTTATCGTCAGTCAACCACAACAGTCGTCGATACTCGTAATGACTTTGGGGACGAGAATATCCTCTCTTCCTTAGCGGTCGTGTGTCCCAGTCCCAGACACCTCTCTCCACGAGACCATTTCCTATCGGATCCGATGGCTTATCTCCCGCTGGTGGTATCCCTTAATGAGTTCCCAACCGCTATACGGCATTCCTGAAGCTTTGTTGCGTCCACCACCACCACCACCCACCAATCTTTTTTTTTTTTACCCCCAAGCCGCTCGGGTAGCCCAAGTATTTGTAAAACAATAATTGGGATACGCGCGAGCATGTTTCTCCTCTGTGTACACCTCTCGTGTCATGCTGCGGCATAGGGAAAGGTGCTGGCGACACTAGGAGGGAAAATGCGAGGTGGGTTGACAACTCGCAAGCTTGCAGGAAGAAAATGGAGAGAGGGAGCCGCGGACACAGACAAGGACACCCGTTACATGCACCAAAGCCTTCAAGTTTTGCTAAACATTTACTACACCGTCTACAACACAGTTATAAAACCACGAGTGAATTTGCATCTACGTCCGTGTCTGCAATACGTCGTAGACAATTTCAAGACAACATGTACTTCTACAATACTTCATAAAGCAATTTAACGCTACCTGCAGATCCATGTCAAACTTCTTTGCCGCAAAATATGTGTGTGTAACATAACCACGTTGGCTCTCCAACCCTATTATACATGACACACAGCATCATCCACATTCAACGCAAGGCAGATGACGACATTAAAACCCTGCCACTAATTTATGTACATCTAAAATACATAGTTTCATTCCATCAACCACAAAGTCTATAAAACACAACTGGGTCACACTGTCAACACAGAACACCTCTCAATAAATCTCCTCCCTACTCACCACAAAATGATAATCCATAAATCGCCACAAATCCCTCTTTACAAAGATAAACAGCAATTCAGCCAACTAAAATTAGGATTTATAAATCAGAACCAATAGCCAAGCACACTGGGCCATTTCCCTGACAGGTGTCAGGCACGATTGAATAATATCAAATTCCTGCAGTTGCCTACAGTTTAAACTGAGATAAACTGTTAAGGCCAGACCGATCCTGACTTACAGACAGACACACACACACACACACACACACACTCTCATTTTCCATGGGAAATAATTTTCCTGAACACAAGAAAACAATTAACCTTTCTTAATGACCAAAGCTAACTGTCGACATATTTATAAATAACTTCAATTTCCACACATAAAGTGACAGTATCAGTTATGTATTCAAAATAACTTCAGACGGCACCACCAATAACTTATTACATTTATTTCTTAGTTTAATAGGAAAAAAGATCTTAGAGTCAATATCTTGCATACTTACACAGTATTTGAGTCAATATCTTGCATACTTACACAGTATTTAACATACATTATCACTTATCTACGTCACTCGAAACCATCCCACACTTATCGGAAATAACTTCTTTATCTACCTAGCCTCCATTCATCATTTCCCATGTAAACCATTATTATCGCCATTTATCAAAACACTTAAATGACTTCACATGTAATTCTATGTTCTCCTTCTGTTACCGGCGGTGACATGGGTTCGACTCCCTCCCACGCAATGATAAACCAGTTTACATTTACCCACATCATACAACTTCGATAATTTCTCCATTACATGTCAAGATAAATATATATATACATTCATTATACACATTATCATCACTCTTAGCTAAATATCTTTCTTCTCATTTCCCTTCTACTGAACCTCAAGAGTTACCTACAAATTTCAGATTATCACAGATGAAGAAAATACAAAATTTACTGCATCGTATAAACACTACTGCCTTCATTTATCAAATGCATCTGCAATCGCCGGGGGGCACATTGGAATAAACGTATTTACATCAATAACCAACACTGGCATTGCCCAACACCCGAGATTGCATTGCATAATGCAATAAACATCGTCTGCAATCAGTCGTCTCGTGCTTTCATCTGCCCTCTGCATTCACGGGCATTTCCATCACAGTTCAGTCTGCATTCACAAACATCTGCTCTTCCTCCAACGCCATTTCAAATTCCTTAACACACGCAGGCACATTTTACCCACATTCCATTGCAACTACACCCGCGTGAAGGGGTCTAGGAATGAACACAAGTTATTTGAGACCGTCCGAGCTCTTTGCCTGACTCCCCAAGCAAGCCATTTGACTACGGGTCAACCACAAAGTGTTGAAAATATTCATAGAAGTGCAACAATTACCTTCCACTCACTGGAGACATAGGGGGTACGCACTGGAAAAGGACTACCTTCACAGCTGTTTACAAACAGGTAGTCATGATGAATAGAAGACTGAACAAAAGAAGCCAGGTTCAACATTTGACAAATAAAAAACCCCACAGACCATATACATACCAACAAAGGACGTATTCTCAACTAAACACAAAGTGTCGGCCCAAATTTCGCCATAAGTCGACCCATTTAACAATTTTATAACATATTCTACTTCAAGAAACCAGAATAATTACCGGAAAATCCTCCTACGAGACAGAGATTTCTGTCTTTTACTTGCCTCCTGTCTAAGTCACCCATTTAGCGAAGGGTCGCAATGCCTATACGCAACTTAACGCAAGTAACAGAAATTCATTTTTACCCTGGACACTCCAACTCAAACACATCTTTCACCCAGCCATTTCAGACACCACAACATCCTCTTGCAACGTTCAACATTCCTCATTCAACCACATCCAATCAGCGCACACACCTCCCAGGTCAATCTCAGCTACACTCTACGTAATTACCGAAGAGCCAAGTTTCAACTCCCTCCCTCGCAAGCCATTTCTAAGTTAGGAACTTAGCTCTAACCCGGCTGTTTCTGGATACTAAGTTGGCCTAACTTACCACCAGATTACTTAGTTAACTTTGAGCTGGGGGCCTCGGTTGATTACGCTATATGAGAGAGGTAATGTGCCTCATGATTGTGAGGAATATGAGACACCATGAGGAGGGAACGAGAAGAGAAAGAAGGGCGATAAATGAGGGAGATTCAAGCGGAAAAGACAAGAGAGACAGAAGGATTGGCCCAGTTGAGAGCCAGGGAGATAAACTCCCTTAGTATAAAGAGTGTTAAGGGAGTGAGACGCGAGTGAAAGAGGCCGTGCCAAATTGGTGGTAACCCTGAGTTACCAAAGTGGTGCTGACCCCTAACTCTGGGAGGCCAAACTGGTGCTAACCCTTCCTCTAGGACACCAAAGTGGTATTGACCCTAACTCTAGCATGCCAAAGTGGTGCTTTTGACCGTACCTCTAAGATGCCAAAGTGGTGCTGGCCCTTCCTCTAAGATGCCAAAGTGGTGCTGGCCCTTCCTCTAAGATACCAAAGTGGTGGTGTATGAGGTGACCCCTATATCTGAGATGCCAAAGTGCTATTCTACCCCTTTACACTATCACTCTAATCTCTACATATCTTCTATGCTCCAAGCGTTTCATTCAATAATTTCCCAATTTGGGATTCAGGATTTTTTTTCTTTTTTAGTTCAGTCGTGTGAAAAATCTTTGTCACATCAACGTCCTTCCATTACAGATTTACTGATATCAAGATGCCTCCTACAAAACACTCTTCCTCGCCTCAAAATCTGCTCATAATCCCCAAACATAAAGACAACATTCACACTTTTTATCCCACCTTGACAAAATCGATCGCCAGCCCCCCACGTTAAAAACCCATAAAATTCCTAATGCTCGCAAAAAATCGCACGCCAACGCAAATTTATTCGATCAAGATTTGCCTATGGCGCCCTTAAACGTCCTTCACCCGCGGGACATATCTTCCCGAAACCAAAATACAACATTCAACAGGTCAAAAAAATATCACCCGCTAAAATTGCCCCTATGTTGGGGTGGGGGAGAGAGTTACTCTTGCAACGTCCGACTTCCGCATAAAAATCCTTTTTCCAAGTCTCGCCTTTCTACTGTTCGCCGCTGAAATTCTCCCTCACTCCCGCCCAATACGTTTTTCAAGAAGGGGAAAATAAATACCTTTCGCTTTATAAGCATTAATGACATCACCCTAGTCCCGCTGATGTAGATTTATACCATCTCCTCCAGCACTTGACGCGCATAGAGCGGATCTCCTGTTTATGTCTTGCGACGAGAAATACATTCATTCTTCCCTCTCGATAAATAACAATCCGACACAGGAGGAAGCAAGCAAGCAAGCAAGCACTAGAAAAGGCAAAATGGCTTCATCACACAGAGGACAAAGGCGTAATCTTACACACAGATAATCAAGGAAGAGAAGGCGAGAACAGTCTAAGGGGAACAGAAGTTCCAAGATAAGGAAATGAGACATCTGTGATCATAAATGCCTCTGTTGAATAACAGAACACAAATATATTATCCCTAACAAAATATAGGACAAAATACACCACTAAAATACAATAAGGGACCAGAGGGACATTTTCACGATACACACACCTACACTAATGTATTCAATCGACTGTATTTCCTTATACAACCATACAGTAAGTGAAGAAAATAGATTCTTAAATCGACACTAAGACACGTTCGCCTATCCTACACGCATTGCCAACGCGAAATGATTCAAGGCACTAACACAGCATCAATGGAACGAAAGGAACACCCCTTTCCCTTGCCAGGGAACGAAATATATAACAAATTGGCATTTTCTCTCACCACACGGAGCAAAGTTGATAAGGACACTACATAAAGTAGCAATGCAAGGAACGCAATAAAATGACACTCAAGTCGCATACGAAGAAGAAGCAAGTTCCTTTCACCAAGGAACTAAATAAATTAGCCTCTCCTCTCTCTCTATCTCTCACCACGTAGGGAAGAAAAGTCTCTCTATCTATCTATCTATCTCTTACCAAGTAGGAAAGAACACCATCTCTCTCTATCTCTCACCATGTAAAGGAACAAAACTATCTATCTCTCACCACACAGAGAAAAAAGTATCTCTCTCTAACTCTCTATCTCTCACCACATACGGAAAAATCTCTATCTATCACCACGTAGGGAACAAATCTCTCTATCTCTCACCACCTAGGGAACAAAACTATCTCTCTCTCTCTATCTCTCACCACGGGGGGGGGGGGGAAGCAAAACGAGCCAGCATCGACTCTCTCTGGAAGTCAAAAGCCGTGAGGGAGAGGAGGCAACGCTATAAAATACCAAATAAACGCAGGAAGACAATTCTCGTTCACACGACGGAAGATGCCTCGCGGCCCGATCCTTCGAAGGAAGTTCTAAACACTGGGGAGAACGGGAGAAGGAACCGGGGAGGAATAATGGGGGTGGGGGATTGAGCGGGCCTTTCGGGGAGACAAAGTGAGGCTTGAACAAGGGGGGAGATAAAATGCGTTAAGGGTTCTGGGGAGACGAGAAAAGGCAGACGGGGAGAAGGAGAGAATGGTTCGCGAGTTGATTAGCTACAGTGGTGATGAGAGGGGAGGTAAATGCCAACTGGGGAGAATATTACGAAAGGTATGGGGAGATATGTCCTCATCCTGTCGACCAACGGCCCACTTATATTACAGAAGAGAGTCAGATAACAGTTCAATACGTGGTATTAGAGGATACAGAACACCGAATACAGCTTCAACAGAGAGATAGGTACGTGATACAGAACTTCCCTCAGTCCATGCCAACCTTCGGGAGGGCGTAATAACCCACCAAAAAATTTTTGCTAAAGAGACGCCGTCACGCAAAGAAACAAAAGATGCATTTTCTATTTGTCAGGAAGAGCAGGAAGAAAGAAGATGGGGGAGAGGGGGGGAGGGGAGGGGGTCGGTCGTCGGACGGGGTCTTCCCAAGAGGGTATTAATCAGCTCAAGAGATCATTTCATCAGCCATATTGCGAGTGGGAGTGGACGAGGCGACGGCTCACAGGAAAAAAAGACTGGACGGAGGAAGTGGTACGAGAATAAGAATATGGACCGGACGAGAAAGTGCTGTGTACAGGAACACTAAGAACTGGACGAGGATTTCTCTGACGTACAAATGACACGAGGAGAAAATGACACGATCATGACACGAGGACATGACACTAAGAGAAGCCTCTAAGGAGAAATGAGGCAACAAAAGAGGAGTTATGGAAATGACACGGGAGAGACTGGATCTCCGAAGGACACTGGAAGGAACAGGCGAGCAGATGAACTACAGGAGGAGAATGGAATGAAATGGAGAGAAAAAATGAAGGAAATGACATAAAAAGTAACTGTCCTCCAGAGGGCAGAAGAGGAGACGAGCGGTTACGAAAAATAATAGTAATAATTAACCACACACACACACACACACACACACACACATATAGGATTAAGGATACTACTGCTTACGACATGGACAAAAAGCAAATAAATTCCTGCAGGACACCACCAACAGGAGATAGATAGAGAGACGAGACGAAGAAAAGATTCCTACAATTCTATACGGATACAGAGTTGGGGAAAGATTTCCCTTGGCTTTAAAGCAAAGAGTCCTTGACTTTAAAGAAAAGAAGAATCCTTGACTTTAAAGCATAGAATCCTTGACTTTAAAGCAAAGAACCCTTGACTTTAAAGCAAAGAATCCTTCACTTTAAAGCACAGAATCCTTGA
>JAYMFT010268873.1:0-10656 GCA_038088735.1 Panulirus argus
AGAGAGAGAGAGAGAGAGAGAGAGAGGTGCTGAAGAACAGACGAGGAGGAGGAACAGTGTGGGCGCTGAGGGAGGAGGGAACCTCTCTCTCCCAGCACCACAGACGCGGCGCGGCGTCGCGCAGTAACAACACGGAGCAGACCTATGGGGAACAAAGGCGTCGCTCCACCACCAGCGCGACACCACTTAGCAACGCCACCAACACCACCACCCGGCAACAGTGCCTCCTCCGACACCACCACCACAGCCCCATCATCACCACCACCACCCCACTGTAACCACACCCCCTTCCCACGGGGTGAAGCAGCAACCAAGCCAAAGGGGTCTTGTCCAAAGTTCCTCTCATGTAAACCATCTCCCCCTCTCCCCCCTCCCTGGGGGTGTTGGAGGGTTCAAGAGGAGGGTGTTGGTGCCCCAAGATTACCGGCGGCTCGATATATTGATCGGCCGGAGCCCGAGATGTGGAGGCAGTAGGTACTTCCGTCTGGCGAGGAACTGTGTCACGGGGTCCTTGCCTTCGCCAGCCAGCCAGCCAGACCCCTAACACTGTCCTCCGCCTGACACCGAACACCCACAGCACGTGCTCACCATTCGAGGATCCGTGGCTGTTTAGGTACATTCCTCCAACTCCAGGATACGTGGTATGTAGCTTATGCACACGTTATGGCAGCTCCAGGACACGTGGTTGCTCTCGGATACATAGCCGTTGGCTCAAGGTTACCGAATACAGAAGGTGTTCTAAGGTACATGGCAATTCCAAGGAAAGCGCTTGTAACTGGATACAGGAGAGCTGTTCTAAGACACATGGCTCATCCGAGACACATGACTGGTCTAGGACACATGACTGCAGCTCCTGCTGAAACACATGTTTCCTTCCGGTCGGATCCGACGATACACCGTCAGTGAGGAGGCTCTGGCCCTCGCCTGTCCGTCCGTCTGTTTCCCTGACTTCATACTTGTCTGTCTGTGAGGTCAAATGACAAGGTAAAGGAGTAAAAAAAAGAGGTCAAAGGGCAGAAAGGTCTAAAGGCAGATGATGGTTAAAAGATCAAATTGGCTAGGTCATGGTATCAAAGAGGTCGTGTGGAAGGGATGAAAAAAAAAATAACTTTGGAAACATTTAAGACTGGATGACCTGATCTGTATTCCGGCCACAGACACCTGGCAGCGGAGGCAACATAACTCTGTCCTGGTCTGTGGTCTGAGCACAAGTCGCTGAGTAACGGTGGGGAGGGAGGGGTTACGACTCAGCCATAAATGAGGAATATCGACGCCAAGTGACCTACTTCCGGACGTGACCTCTCACAAGGTCACCTCGCGAGAGGATTCCAAGACCTTCCTGACGAAGCTCTCGTCGGTCACATGACCCAGGATAGAGACACGGAAGCATGCACCTCACTGTACCTGGTGCCTCCATCCCCACTGTCACTCACGGGACGACCTGACCTCATAAGCCCGACGGTACGATCCGTCAGCGCGAGGGTACGACTGACTACCCCTCGGTCATGGTGGCTTAGTCTATGACCTAATTAGTAAGGGTAAGGTCACAGGTCAAGTCCATGATACCCAAGGGTCGTACCGTCACTCAAAAGATCCTGCTGTGATGCTCAAGAGTCGTACCTTGGTACTCAAAGGGGTAAGTGGTCGTCCCCCCCCCACACCCTGGTCGACGTCTGTACAAGAATAACATTCCGCTGAACACTATAGAGGTGTTCCGATAAACCCTCCGCACTGTGAACACCGACCGTGTGCGCTAAGAACCCGTCACGGGGGGCAGGATAGGAGTTAGCAGCGCTTGGAAGGGCTATCGAACACCCACCCTATGTACAGGAGAGCGTCGCGGGGACAAGACAGAGCTTAACATCATCGGAGAGATGGGGAAGGGGGCGGGGCGGGGGGTGTGAGGAGCCTACCCAACACAGACCTCTATATCCTAGAGAGCGTCGCTAGGGCAGGATAGAGGTTAACAACATCAGGAGGGGCTATCTAGCACCGACCCTATGTGCAAGACAGCGTCACTGGGGGAGGCAGGACAGTGGTTAGCAACACCAAGTGGGTGAGAGGGGAAGGGGAGGGGGGAGGGAGGGAGGGAAGGGGGGAGGCACCCGCCACTCTTGACAATGACGTAATGAACCGAAGGTCAGGAGGCGTGGCCCAATGTACTCCACCAGCCAACCCTCTCCACCACTCCACCAGCCAGCCTCTCCACCCTTCCACCAGCCATCCTTCCCACCCCTCCACCAGCCAGCCTCTCCACCCTTCCATCAGCCAACCTCTCCATCATCCCAGCAGCCAATTCTCCACCAACTAACCTCTTCTAACACCCCATCAGCCGGCCAAGAGTCGACCATAACACCCAGCGTAGTCTCCACCCTCCTCCCGCCAGCACACCTTATATGTTACCGTACCCCTTCCCCCCGTACATGTATATCTACATATAAGTATCCGTACACATACATATGTAAGTATGATCAAGAGGTTCTCAGGAGTCCAATCATCGCTTCAAAACCCTGAAGGCGGGGGCCCTTCATAGACCAGGTGCGTAAGTCTCTTAATTAAGCTCGCGTCGTCTGTCTTGAAGCGTGGGCACCCCCGCTACTGTGGGAGTCGTGCACGGCCTCTCGCTCCTTGCCTCCCACCCGCCGTTCCGTTCCCGTGGGAGTCGTGCGACACTCCCGTTCCTCTATGTCGTCCGACTCATCGATACCTAACTGGCCACACAGACCACTAACGCACGTTCGTCCGCTTCCATACCCTTCCTCGCGTCCTCACGCAACTCACAAACATTGAAATATTTCTTTCTTCTTTCGCTGACCTGATTTTTATGGAAACCATAATTTCTACGGCCACACCCCTGGCTGTATGGAGGAGGCGCGGCGTCATCCTGGGACCTAGCTACTGGCTGTGCCAACAGCAGGATGACGACAAAAGCCAGGTAGAGCTGAGCTGAACCCGACGAAGCTGTACAAGGACCTGACACCCATGAATGGGAAGGTCGCTTACAAGTCTCACGCAGCTGTCATTTCGTCCGACGCAACCGAACAGTAGTTGGGTTGAGGCCTACAATACACGGCTTGAAATACGACCATGCGGGGTTTTCGTTTCTCCAACATCAAGTGGGCTAAGGAACAACCCCAGAAAATCACATGCTGGACCAAAATAGCATTTCCTTGTCTCTTCTCAATGTCGTCAGAATGCAAATACCCGTCGAACTCGTGACTTTCGTTTATAGAAAAGAGAGAGACGAGTGTCGTTGCTCCTCCTCCCTCCCCAGGAAGGTGCGACTCCCCAGGGCACAGGCGCCATGCTGGAGGAGGCTTGCAGGAAGTAAGCTAAACAAACGCTGCCTCTCGTGTTTATTTCTCTTTTTTTTTTTCCCTACAAAGGAAGCCTCAGACCATGTGAAGGCTCTGTGTTCCATGACTTGTTTGTGTGTGTGTTATGGACGCCTCTGATTCGAAAGTCCTTACGTCATGTACACTTTTCTATGGTTTTAGCATTCACTTTCAGAATAAGATATACTCAGGTCTTTGTCTAAAATGCTCCTTCACCCAATTAAGCACTCAAGTTACTGCACTTGTGCCAGGATAGCTGCTATTGATAACAACAGACGTGAGATGCGCATTAAGACACCCGGCATGACCATCATTCCCAGCCCTCGAGTCCAAGCATCGTCCTTCCCTGACCACACTCAAATTTCCTGACTAAAGGATTCTGTCCCCCCGACAAAAGACCGTCTGTTGACCATGAAGAATTAATGTCCAGGCGACGGCCTGACCGGTCGCCCTTGAGTGAGTGACAACATTCAACTCTTCCCAGTTGTTCTGGCTCGCGCTTACATGTGTACGGAGACGTACCCGCTGAACTCCCGACGTATGTCCTCTGTTGACTCTTCGCCTGTGCGGTGTTCTCCTGCACTCCTCGTACGCCACGACTGCCAGAGGAAGAGGTGGCGTATAAGAGTAAAAATTCGCTCAGGTTACGGTTTCAAAATAAGTCCTTGACACTCAGCTGTAACACAGAGCTGTGCGGATACAGCTGCTTCCATTCGTTTTGATTTCAAAGCTAGTCATGGGTTCAAAGCTACACTCACGCGACAACTACTGGGAACGACACACGGCAGTCAAGAAGGAAATCATCTCACTATGACGAATCGCCTCAACCCTCACAATCAGAGGCAAATTCACTCACTCTCAAACTAGTTCCGCCCGACGTATCAGCAATTCATCACCCCGGGACGGGTTCATCCGAGATGGTACTCCCACCAACTACACATTGCATAACCCCACCACCATCCAAGGCATTGATGGAGTGCCTGCTTGACCTACAAATCTCCTCCGTGGGCAAGAAACTCCAAACCTGGTAAAGACAGAGTGACTAGGCAAACCTCAATACATCAGAGACAAAACTAAAAGACAGGGAACTGAGAGTTTAAGGATGTTTCCCCAACAGACCCCCAAGACATAACCAGGTGTGGCACAAAGAGAGAGAGAAACACTCTAACACCTTAACGAGGAACACGAGCATTCAAGGCTTAATCGAAGATGATTGGTTGGTTTTAGTTGGTTGGTTGGTTGGCTTTGGGTCTGATCACCTGCCAAGGGCCATTAAGGCCGACAGCGTTATTATTAGAACCACCAATCGAAATGAGACATCTTATTCAGGTGTTCACGATCATTCCAAGGCCACACTCGCTCTCACTGCGCGTTCGGCCCTCAATCGAGAGACGCACAATGCTCAACCATACAGTCAACAGAGAGGCGCGGAAGCCCTAGGAATGATGACCTTGGGGCGTCAAACGAGGCTCCCTGTTGTGGCGTCGCATTGAAAACACGACACAACGACGCAAACACGACACGTCAACGACGTCCACAGGAAACGTTCACAACGTCAACGTCAGTTGACGAACGGACACACGACTTTTCAACATCAGTGGACAAACACAACACATCAAACGTTCCCACCAAAACAGACCGACAGCATCAGTACGGCTGCAACTCAAAGCACTTTCTAATCACCCCACCTAAAAAAAAGGGGGTGTCAATTAGCTATCGTCAGACCCCTCAGGCCTCTTACTGACACTATTACATTTATCAAAAGCGAATGAAGATAATGGAATTACTATTCTAGCCGAGGGCAGGGCGACAAACCCGTCAAACAGTTGTTCACATTTACCATTATAAACAGTTTGATTACAATAAATAACTCGTAAGATATCAAGACCCAGCCAGAGGCCCTGGGGTACGCCATACACG
Organism: Panulirus argus; assembly: GCA_038088735.1. Taxonomy (NCBI): domain Eukaryota; kingdom Metazoa; phylum Arthropoda; class Malacostraca; order Decapoda; family Palinuridae; genus Panulirus; species Panulirus argus. The sequence continues at coordinate 5,256 of JAYMFT010268873.1, forward strand.
TCAGAGATGCTCACTCACGCCATCCCAGGGCCCACCACTTAACGTCATGCGGTCGAACTTCCTGCCTTGACTGACAAGCACCGTGCGCTTGACACAAAGCTCTACGGTCACCCAACGTCTGATTCCACTCGTCGGGGCGTCACACCTGAATGACCCCATGACCTTGACTGTGACCTTTTGACCCGCAAAGTGAAAAAATAAAGACACAAAGCTGGTCTATGAAATGTTAAAGGGCGAACCCCGGCGCACGTGTTGAACACTCTGACATCATCCCCCCAAACTGAAGCCTAGTAAGGTCTGGTTAGCGAATGAATGACGTCATCAGATGAATGACGCCACTCAATGAGTGACGTCATTACATGCTCTACCCAACGCGTGGTGGTGGCCTGAGTCATCGATGCACAGTGGGGCACCAAGTGGTTCCTGGTGCTGCCATCTGGTGGGCAGGAGACGAGAGATATAGGAGAGAGAGAGAGAGAGAGAGAGAGAGAGAGAGAGAGAGTTGCCTTTCACAACATTATATATACACACACCATACTTCACCATCCTGGTCTGGTCGACAGTCCACCATCAGTAACACCACTACCAACTGACTATAACCACCACCATCTTGGTCTGGTCGACCCGCACTCGTCGCAAAGAGACCAGCCACGCTGAAAAACGCAATCAGATAAAGACTTTTCCCCAAGTGCAGTTATGCAAAACAGGAGAACACCACAGGTCCACAGTTGCCGTGACGCGAGAGAGTTATTAAGATGCGTCTTGTTTGCGTCAAAATACGAGCCGCTGGGAACGTCAGAATACGACCACCTGGGGAACGTCAAAACACGACCAGCTGGGGAGGGTCAAAGTACGACTGTGATGGGATCGTCAAACTCCGACCCTGCTGGCAACGCGAAAAAAGAACAAAAAAAAAAATCCAGCTATGGAACATCAAAAAAAAATCGAAACGACAGCGTCAGACGACGCCACCTGCAGGGACATGAGAGCAACAACAACAACGACAACAGAATCCGTGCGCAACGGTCGTTGTGTGAACCGCCCCTCCCATCCCCCCCTCCCCCAGTAGGGGGGAGGGGGTAGTCACTCGTTACTCTTCACTTGCAGGGGATGCCACCCACAGACGACGCTGGTCCCAGACCCGAAAGCTTACAGAAAGCGCGTCTTAGCACTTCGCAGCCCGTCGTGCACCCCCCCCCCCCAGTCACCCCGACGGGGTCGGCCGGGGTCAAAGGTGAATGAATGAATGGATGGATGGATGAGAAGCTCTACTGGTTGGTCCCAAAGGTCAGGGGGATGTTTTCGTTCCAATTCGCCAGTCTATGGATTGCGTGGGAGGTCATGGGAAGCAGCAGGAAGGTCAAGGGGTCATGAAGTGGGAGGTCGTCATTCCTCTAAAAGTACATCCGCGCGGCTGGTGACATGTGGTCACTGGATGAGAGAGAGAGAGAGAGAGAGAGAGAGAGAGAGAGAGAGAGAGAGAGAGAATCTAGGAAGCTCCACACTGCTCATCTGTAATAGATCCTGACCTTTCGAATCCCGGGGAGCGGCCTTTGTGATGCTCCCAGGGCGAATTTAAAGGCAGATTAGTCAGACCATTTAAAGGTAGGCCAGAAACACTAATTAGAGGAGGTAGATGAGTCACTGATGAAGGGTAGACGAAACGCTGATTACAAGATCTCCGCCAATGATTAGCTGTACAGTCACTCAATGACTAACGAGAGACGAGTCAAGCCAATTAGAGATACACCAAATATACTAATTCAAGGTAGATTAGTCAAACTATTCAAAGGCAGACAAGTAATCAATTCTATGGCAGACGACTCCTTAATCAAAGGTAGACCACTCATACTAATTAAAGGTAGACCAGCAGTACAAATTACAAGTGGACCAAAAAATACTAATCAACAGTAAGACGAATTATACTAATTACAAGAAAGCCAACTGTACTAATTGGTGGCCGATTAGTCATGCTAATTACATGTAAACTAAATGTGCCATTTACAGGCATGACACTATATATATTGTAATACTTTATAATATCCAAGAACTGTCAATATTTACTGTCGTGCAAAGGACTTTAGGAATGAGATGTAAAGTCTTAAGGTTTCCTTAATTACTGAGAAAACAACATTAAAAACTACGATTAAAAAAACAATTCGTTAAAAAAATATACTCCATTCTAATGAGCATTCCCCACACGGCAATGGCATGAGGCCCCATAGATGAACCCTGCAGAGGGAGGGAGACAAAGAACCCCCATACATAATGAGGTATCCCCCCCTCAATGGTCATGGCATGTGTGAACCCTAGACTACAGGAGAGAAGAGTAAGAAAAAACCCATTCCTAATGAGGAATTCCACCCATGACTGAGACATGGGAGTGACAAGGGTGAATGCTACAAAAGCAGAGAGAGAGAGAGAGAGAGAGAGAGAGGATAGGTGAGGTTGGTGTTGGGGGCTGGCCATCCCCACCCAACCGTCCCCCTCCCCTGGCCACATTAATATATCCTGCTGCTGCTGCTGCTGTTGTGTCAGGGCCCCTGGCCGCCCCCTCGCCCGGGCCCACACCAGCCACCAACCCCCTATACCTGCCCCTTCCCCGGCCCACACAAGCCACCAACCCTCTCTCTCTACCTCTACCCTGACCCACACCAGTCCTGGCCCTCTCTAGCCCTCTAGACTTGAAAGCTGTTTCCTCGCTTTTGAGATGCTTTTCATTTCATAACACCGTCCTTTACCGCTTCAATGTGTTGCCCATCGGAGACTATCTTGCTTGCCTCTCTTCTCTCTTATCAGAGACGGTCGAGTTTTCTCAGCCACTCGTGCTGGTTCATCTGTTCCATCCCCCCGATTTTGCGCGTGAAGCGCCTCTGTATTCTCTCTCTTTGTCTTGTTTATTTCCGCCTGTCTCGGTGTTGACCATGCGACACTGGAGCATTCATTTCTGCTTTTTGTGTATACATTCAGCATCATCAACACTAGTTTTCCGTCTCTTGCGGCGAAAGTTTTCATTATCGTACCACTCGTTATTTGGCTCGAATGTGGTGCTATGCTCTTAATCAGCCCGTAACGCTGTCTGTCTGTCTCACCAAGGGAGCTGGAGGGTACCTCAACACTGGCAAACAAACCCAACTCAACGAAAGACCATCCCCACGTCGCCAAAATGGGCGGTCCATCGCCTACTACGTTTTAGCAATTAACTCCTCTTTCAATTAATTAAGTGCAACAATCCAAACGAATAAAACGCACGTGGATGGAGCCCGTCTATCAATATCGTAACATCTGTACCAATACGGCAAACAACACGACAAACCAATTAAATTTTGACCAATCACGCCAACACTGGCCCCCAGGGCCAACCACAACCCCATCATAAGCACTCGTGGCCACCACTACCCCATCACCAGCACCCACTGCCCCATCACCCATGAAAGAATCGAACCCATCCTAACACTATGACACCCCATAAACCTACCCAGACGACGAGTGTAGGTTAAAATCGTACCCGTTTAACGAATAAAAATTCTACACCAACGGTTGAACAGCCGCCCACAAGTCTACCCCTGCAAAGGAGGGACGCAGACCAGCGTGGGGTCCTCGCCCACGGTAGGGTAACGCCCACACCACACCATGGGAACCCCCCACCCCCACCCCCAGATACCCACAGTTATCCCCAACGGGAGACCCGTGACACCATATTACTCAGACCGAAAGACTGTATCATCTCGATGCGATATACGGGAGAAGCCTGGCCTAGGGGGCTGACTCACCGTCCCGCCCCGTCTGACACGCTAGTACACCCGTCCCGCCCCCGTCTAGAGTTCCGTCAGATGACTGGCACGCCTCCTAGGTCATGAAATGGCTGGGGAGACGTGAGCTCCGTGCCCCCATCTGGGTGGCCGGTACACCAAGACCGCCTCGTCTGGGTGGAAGGGCGGCTTGGTGTAGGACCGACCACCCCGGGAGGGCAAGGGGAGGGGCGGCGAGGGACGCCACCCAACAGGAGTCTTCTTCAACTGCAACGCGACACGACGCTGTTTTTTAGGAGGCAACAGACGGCTCGCGTTACACGGACAGAGTCACGACGGGTCTTGCAGGGTCTGGGGCAAGCCACCGGGAGTCACAGAGTCCTAGAGTCCTAGCTTGCGAAGTCCTTGTGTAGTCCTAATGCCAGAGGAGGGTATACGTCAGTCAGTTTATTCATTTCATCTGTCGGTCCACGCGCTATGGGGAGGGCGAGATATTGGAGGCACTCGGCAAAATCTTAGTGTTCGGAGTTATACAAATGAGACGAGTTACCATACATATAACTGTGTAACATACTATACGGCAGGCAGGTTACACTGCATTATGGGTAAAGCTAATTACATCAATGAGTTAATGGGTTTACAAAGCCCATGAAAAAGGAGGGAAGGGAGGTCCTAGATGGTCCTCCTGGAGTATATGATTTTTCATAATAAGGAGCTTTTATGAGTCCTGAAGGAGTCATATGACCCATACGTCCAGGGGAATCCTACGTATAATCCTGGGTTACTCTTGAGCAACTCAGATGACTTATGTTACCGACGTTATTCTGCCCTGCAATTCTTCTTCTTTTTCATGATGTTAACAATGCAAGCTATAAATATCATTATCTATTGCTTCATTATTTCCTATCAGTGTACTCGCATCTCGCCTCGCGTGCGCCCTTACGCTCGTAAAGCGGGGGCTGTCTTCCGCCTCGACAGTCCGCCGGTCTGTAACCGAATCTTCCCTGGAGGGGACCTGATCTACAGGGATATTCTAAGTTGCCAATCTGATTCCATCAAATGTTCGACGTGGCCGGCCAGAAATTCGTGCACAGCGGGATTTTCGAACTTCCACACGGTCCACACAACATCGTGCGATGTACGTAAGTAGGACCGACTGAGATAAACACTTCTGGGTCCCGGATGTTTACCGCATTTTTCAACTCTATTTATGGGACCCGTTTTTTATTTTTAAGCTCGGTTCACAGCCACGCGTCACCGCAGCCGCCACCCCAGCCTTTGGCAATCAGTTAACATTCACCACTCAAAAGGTGCTAATCACGACGCCCTCCAATCACGGCGGACGAATCATCCGACCAATCTGATGAACGAGGACGAGATAAGGACGCACAGACTAACTAACTAACTAACATGGGGGAAGACAGAGGCTCCGAACACCGCCGTACAAGAGGAGATGACGAGATAAGAGATAGCAAGGGGGCAGAAATGAGAACAACGATAGCAGAAAACACCGATAAAGGGAAATGAGAAGCAGACGCGAGAAACAGACAACAGACAGCAATGATGCCCACCTGGGAAGCAGAGGAGAGAGAGAGAGAGAGAGAGAGAGAGAGAGAGAGAGAGAGAGAGAGAGAGAGAGAGAGAGAGAG
>JAYMFT010268884.1:0-10656 GCA_038088735.1 Panulirus argus
TCTCAGATAATCATGAATATTTCAAATCATATTGAGCTTTTCAGATCCTTTTGAGATAGTTTTCATATTGCTTTTCAAGTCATTAAGCAACTGAATCGAACGTTTTTATAACCCTAGATTATCGTTTGATCATAATGAATAACGTAACCTCAGAATATAATCATCAACTGCCAAAATGATACCATCTGTCTTCTCAAACATTTCAAGTTTTTAGATCATCTTGAGTTACTTTTTGATCATTTTGATGGTTTTTTAAGTTTATAATAATAGATCGTTGTCATTAGTTTGTCAAAAGCAATTTAAGTGATATTTTTTCCAAATATTTTAGTTTGTCATTAGTTTGTCAAAAGCAATTTAAGTGATATTTTTTCCAAATATTTTAGTTTGTCATCGTCAAAACCAAATTTACAGTCTGCCATGACTAACTTTATATGTTTCTCTTATAAGCCTTTCAAATCCTCATTTTCTTTAGCTACGACAATTTTCATAATTTCTAAAATCGTCGTTATGGGTATGTTGTATCGTCAAAACCAACTTATAGATTCGTCTTTCCTTATTTCCAAGAGCGTAAACATCAACCAGCAAAATCATAAAAAGAGACCAAAATTCAATCATCCCTAGTATTCCAATTGCTTTGGCCGTCATAAACACATTTTCAATCAGTCAAGACCATCTTCAAATATTTATTGTATAGATATATCATATCGTCATATTCATATATTGCAGATGTCTAAGCGTGACTTTTAAGATCTTTTTTCATTAGTTTCTTTAGTCATTTAATAATTTGAACGACAATTTCATAGCTTAGATAATCTTTATCAATGTGCTAAATCGTCAAAGCAACCTAAAATTTTTGTCTAAATTAAAAATAATGACCAGTATTCCAGCAACTTTCTTCTTCACAAGAGACTTTACAATCAATCCTTATAAAAATCTGATATCGTAATATTCAACGTTTCTAATCCTCTTCAGGTAGTTTTCAGATATTTTCCATTGGGTTTTAATGTCATATGAAACATTTGCTATGACCGTCATAACCTACTTCGATAATATTTACAAACCACAGAGTCATCGTCAACATTGTTCTTTATACAATCTTCCTGAGAGTAATATGTACATTCGTCGTCATAACCAACTTTCCAAACTGACTAAAATCATGTTTTACATCTCAAATCTTCATATTCATATTCATATTCATATTCTTGAATTAATTTTCAGATAGTTTTATCTGGTCATATTCTACCGATGCAACGACCGTTTTCACTACTTAAATCGTCGTTATTAGTGTCTTAGATCATCTGAGCCAACAAAATCATAAAAAGAGATCGCAATTCAATCATGTCTACTAATTCCAATTGCATTGGCTGTCATAAAATTAGCTTATAGATATATCAAATAATCATATTCATATATTCTAGATGCCTGAGCTCTACTTTTTATATATTTCTTTAGTCTTTTAACAACTGGAACGACATTTTCATAACTTCGTTTTACTAACATCTCAGTGTCAATATGAACTGACTAAATCATACTAAATGACCTTCATATAATCTTCTTGAGTATTCCAACAACTTTCGTCGTCATAAACTTTACAATCTGTTAAAACTAACTTCACTTGTTGTCCTTATAAACATCTGAAATAGCAATATTCAATGATTCAAATCCTCCAGGTAGATTTCAGATATTTTCCATTGGGTTCTTATGTCATACTGCTACGACAGTTTTCATAACTTCTCGTCTTTGTTATGAGTGGTAGATCGTCATAACCATCTTCAATAATAGTATTTACAAACTTCGCAGTATCATCGTCAACAGATAAAATCATACCAACTTACCTTTAGTATGATAACAGCTTTCATTTTCATAAAGCTTCCAAACTGTTATGACTAAATTCAAGTTTTCCAACATCTCAAATATTCATATCCGTTGTTTCAGATCCTCTTGAATTAATTTTTAGATCGTTTTCATTAGATTCTTTGGTCATATTTTACAGCTGCAAAGACCAACTACTAACCGCACAGATTCAATATCAACTGACAAAATCATAACAATTGGCCTCTACATAATCTAACTGAGTATTCCAAAGACTTTCATCTTCAAACCAATTTTTTAGATTGTTTTGAGAAACCTCATATATTGTTCTTATAACGTCTAAAATCGATATACTAACCTTTGAAGATCCTCATGAGTTTCTTTTTAGATAGCTTTCATAGGGCTCTCAACTGCTCCAACAGTATTTATAACTTAAATTATCGATATTAGAGTGTTAGATCGTCGTTACCAATGTATACTAGTTTTTCCGAGTATCATCTCCGTCAAAATCATGTGAACTGACCTAAACGTATTCTTCAGTTTCCAATAACTTTCATCGTCATATTCAACCTCACAAATTGTCGTGACTAACTTCGTGTTCTGTACTTATAAACACCTGAAATCATCACAATCAATATTTCATATCCTTTTGATTTAATTTTCAAATCGATGCATTTGGTTTTCGACATAGTGAACTATTGCTATGAGAGTTTTCATAACTTCTCAATCGTCTTTCAGTGTAATCATCAATAGGCAAAGTCAAGGAAACATATCACTATTCAACTTAATATCCAACTTAATATGTTTTCATTATAAATATCTCATATCATCATATTCATTTCTTCATATCCTCCAGATAGTTTTCAGTTCATTTACATTAGATTCTTTAGTCATATTTACTAATTGGAACGACCGTTTTCATAACTTTTGATATGAAAACCTAACGGAAAATATCTGAAAAATACTTGAAGAGTATTTGAAACGTGGAATATTACGGTTTCAGATGTTCATAAGGACAACATATAACGTTAGTCATGAGATTGTAAAGTTTGTTATAACGACTTAAAAAGTTTGTTATGACGACTCAAGTATGATTCAGACAGTTAGTAAAAATGATCATTTCAGTTGGTTTTGACTATATAAGATGATCTGAGAAGTTATGAAAATTGTTGTTCAAGTTGTGAAATGACTAAAAAACTAATGAAAAGGATAAAAAATATTACGTTTAGACATCTAGAATATATGAATATGATGATATGATATATTTATAAGGTAAACATATGAAGATAGTCATGACTAAAAAGTTTATGACGGCCAAACCAATTAGAATACTAGGGATGACTGAATTGCGGTCTATGATTTTGTTGGTTGATGTTTACGCTCTGCGAAATTAGCTGGTTTTGACGATTTAGCACATGATTTTAGGTTATAGAAATTGTCTGAAAACTAACTCAAGAGGATCTAAGAATTTGAAAATGACTATTTGAAAACTTGTAAATTTGGTTATGACGAAGAAAGCTGTTGGAATACTCGAGAAGATAGGATTTTGGTTGTTAATAATCATACACAAATGTTTGGAAAGAATATCATTTAAATTGCTTTTGACTGTCTATCACATTGATAACGACAATCTAAAAAGTTATGAGTATGACGATTTGATATGTATATAAATTATTTATAATGAGAATTTAAAATATTCGAGATTGTATAGAAAAATGGTATCATTTTGGCAGTTGATTTAATTCTTAGTTAGTAGAGATGGTCATTTATATTATTCATGACGATCAAACGCATTGATAACGATGATCTGGAAAGTTATGAAAACGCCTGAGTCACTTGTTTAATATGACTTGAAAAGCTGATGAAAACAATATGAAAACTATCTTAAAAGGTTCTGAGAAGCTGAATGTAACGATTTTAAAAGTAACGCTTAGGAATTTAGAATATAAGAATATTATATATGAAGATAGTCAAGATGGTTATGAGACCCAAAGCAGTTGGAATGCTAGAGATGATTGAATTGCGATCTCTTTTATGCTTTTGCCGGTTCATCTCTACAATCTGGGAGGTAAACAAAGATGATTATATAAGTTGATTTTGATGCTCTAACAAACTCAACGACGATTTTTGAAGTTATGAGAATTGTCAGTTCTGAAAAGTAACTCATGAGGATCTAAGATGTTGAGAAGACGATTTGAAATGTTTATGAGAAACATAAAGTTATTCATTACTGTAAATTGTGTTATGACTAAGTAAGCTGTTGGAATTAGTGAAAAGATATAATAGGGATCTGTTGGTAAAATTTTGGTTGTTGATGACAAACTGAAATACTTGGAAAGAATATGATTTAAATTGTTTATGACAATCTATCACACTGACAACAGCGATCTAAAAAGCTATGAAGAATATAGCAGCAGTTATTTGTTATGAATTAAAAGCTCAATCAAAACGATCGAAAAATAACTCAAGAAGACCTAAAAAGTTGAATATGGCGATTTATTATGCTTATAGATTAGGTATGATGAGGAAAATTTGAAATATCTGAGATTGTATTGATGACGGAAGGTATCAATTTGGCAGTTGATGATTACATTCTAAGTTAGTAACGACGATTATTTAGGTTATTTATTCCGATCAAACACACTGTTTACGATAATCTGGAAATTTATGAAAACGGTCGATGCAGTTTAATATGACAAGAATCTATTGAAAACAATATGAAAACTCCTGAGAGGATTTGAAATATTTATAATGAAAATATATGGTTAGTCACTAAAGTTTGTAAACCTTGGTATGTCGACAATACTTGTTAGAGTACTCAAAAAGATTTTATAGTCAGATGGTATGATTTTAGCATTTAATGATAATCTGGGGTTATGAAAATGGTCGATGCAGTTGTTTAATATAACTTGAGAAACGACCTTAAAAGTTATGAACAATATAGCAGCAGTTAATTATTTTGAATTTGGAACAATCAAACGATTCAAAAGTAAGTTATGATCTAAAAAGTTTAATGTAACGGTCTGATATGAGTATAAATTAGGAAATAATGAGGAAATATTTAATTATTAGAGATTACATAGAGGACAGATGGCATCATTACTGTACGATCAAACACACTGGGAAGTTATGAAAACGGTCGATGCAGAAGTTTAATATAACAAGAATATAATGAAAGCAATATGAAAACTATCCTATGAGAATCTGAAAAATTAAATTTCATTTGAAATATAAGAAAAATATATGGCTTGTCATTAAAGTTTATAATGGTTGTCAACGATAATTGCTTATGATGACTGAAAATCTGCAAAGACGATCATTTGTTAGTTTTGACGACCTAACACAATGATCACGATTATTTGAGGTTATGAAAACGGTCGTTGCAATTAGTAAATATGGCTAAAGAATCTAATGTAAACGATCTGAAAATTATCTGGAGGTATGAATAAATGAATGACGAAATTTTTATCATTGTATTATCATTCAATGTTTTCTTACTGCACTGAGTTTTATCTTTCACTGGTTTCTGGCACACTCATATTGCACTGAGTTTTATCTTTCACTGGTTTCTGACACACTCATATTGCATTGAGATTTATCGTTCACTGGTTTCTGTTTTATTCTCTGGTTTCTGACACACATAAATTACATTGAGTGTTATCTTTTACTGGTGTCTGAAACAATAATAGTACATTGATTTCTATCTTTCACGGTTTCTGACACACTCATATTTTATTGTTTTGTCCTTCATTGGTTTTTCATACACTGATATGAGTATAAATTAGGAAATAATGAGGAAATATTTAATTATTAGAGATTACATAGAGGACATATGGTATCATTACTGTACGATCAAACACACTGGGAAGTTATGAAAACGGTCGATGCATTGACTGTTATCGTTCACTTTATTTATACACATATTGCGTTGTTTTATCCATCACTGGTTTCTGACAAACTTTCATACGGTATTGAGTTTTATCCTTCAATGTTTCTCATACATTCTATATTGTATTGAGTTTTATCCCTCACTGGTTTCTCACACGATCTAATATTGTATTGTTTATCCTTCACTGTTTCCTGGTACAATCTCATTTTGCATTGTGTTGTCTTTCAATGGTTTCTGACATATTGCGTTGTTTTATCCTTCAATGGTTCTTGACACATATTGCATTGATATTGTTCACTGATTTCTGACACTCATATTGCATTGAGTTTTATCGTTCACTGGTTTCTGACACATATTGCATGAGTTTATCACTCTCTGGTATCTGAAACACTCTCATATTGCATGACTTTTATCCTTCGTTGGTTTCTGTCACACATATTGCATTCAGTGCTATCGTTCATTGATTTCTGACACTCGTATTTGCATTGACTTTTATCCTTCACTGGTTTCTGACACTGATATTTCATTGAGTTTTATTCTTCACTGGTTTCTGACGCACTCGTATTGCATTGAGTTTCATCATTCACTGGTTTTAGGCATGAGTTTAATCCTTCACTGGGGCCTGCACACTCATATTGCATTGTATTGTCTTGCACTGGCATCGGACACTCATATTGCATTGAATTTTATCCTTCACAGGTTTCTGACACAATAATATTGCTTTCCGTTCTAACGTTCAATGGTTACTGACACACTCTCATATTGCATATTTCTAACACTCTCTAATTACATTGAGATTTATCTTTCACTGGTTTCTGACATGCTCATATATTATTGAGTTTTATCGATCACTGGTGCCTGACACATTCCTATTGCATGGGGTATATTTCACTAGTGTCTGACACACTCATATTGCATTGATTTTTATCTTTCAATGGTCCTGACACACTCATATTGCATTGTGTTATCATTCACTGTTTCCTGACACACTCATATTCCATTGAGTGTCGTCGTTCACTGGTTTGTGACACCCTCATATTGCATTGTTTTATCCTTCATAGGTTTCTGACACACTTTCATATGGTACTGAATTTTAACCTTGAATTGTTCGCTGGTTTCTGACCCACTTCATATTGCATGAATTTTATCCTTCACTGCTTCCTGACACACTCAAATTGATTGAGTTTTGTCTTTCACTGGTTTCATTGGGTTTTATTCTTCCCTGGTTTCTGACACACTCATATTGCATTGAGTTTTATCCTTCACTAGTTTCTGACACACTTTCATATTGCATGAGCTTTTTCCTTCACTGGTTTCTGACATACTATTATTGCATTGAGTTCTGTTCTTTCACTGATTTCTGACACTCATATTGCTTTGAATTTTATCCTTCACTGATGTCTGACACACTAATATGGCATTCAGTTCAACCGTTCTCTGGATCCTGACACAGTCTCATATTGCATTGAATTTTATCGTTCACTGGTTTCTGACACATATTGCATTGAGATTTATCGTTCACTGGTATCTGACACACTCATATATTGCACTGTTTTATCCTTCTCTCGTTTTTGACACACTTATATTGCATTGAATGTTATCATTTAATGGTTACTGACACAATATTATTGCATTGATATCTTTCACCAGTTACTGACACACTCATATTGCAGTGAGTTTTATCCTCCAATGGTTTCTGACACACTTTCATGCGGTATTGCGTTTTATCCTTCAATGTTTCTCAAACACTCTTTATTATATTGAGGTTTATTCATCACAGGTTTCTCACACGATCTGATATTGTATTAAAGTTTACACTCATCTTGCTTTATGTTTTATCGTTTACTGGTTTCTAACACACTCTCATATTGCATTGTGTTGCCTTTCAGTAGTTTGTGACACTCATATTGCATTGAGTTTTCTCCTTCAATGGTTTCTGACACTCATATTGCATTGAGTTTTATCGTTCACTGGTTTCTGAAGCACTCTCATATTGCATGTTTTATCCTTCACTGGTTTCTGTCACACTAATATTGCATTCAGTGTTATCGTTCACTGGCTTCTCACACACTCTCATATTGCATTGAGTGTTGTCTTTCATATTGCATTGGTTTCTAACACATATTGCATTGTTTTATCGTTCACTGGTTCCTGACACACTGTCATTGCATTGAATTTTATCCTTCACTGGTTTCTGACACACTAATGTTGCTTTCCGTTTTATCGTTCACTGGTTCCTGACACACTCATATTGCATTGAATTTTTTCCTTCACTGGTTTCTGACACACTAATATTGCTTTCAGTTTTATCGTTCACTAGTTTCTCACACACTCTCATATTGCATTGTTTTATCCTTTACTGGTTTCTAACACACTCATGTTATATCGAGATTTATCTTTTACTGGTTTGTGACACACTCTCATATTCCACTCTTTTATCCTTATCCGGTTACTGACACATTCATATTCCATTGTTTTGTCGTTCACTGATTTCTGACACATTCATATTGCATTGAGTGTTATCTTTCACTGGTTTCTGACACTCATGTTGCATTGATTTTTATCCTTCAATGGTTTCTGGCACATATTGCATTGTTTTATCCTTCCTAGGTTTCTGACACACTTTCATACGGAATTGAATTTTAACCTTCAATGGTTTCTCATACACTTATTGTTTGAGGTTTATCCCTCACTGGTTTCTCACACACTCTAAAGTTGTATTTAGGTTTATCCCTTACTGGTTTTTCATTCTCTTTCATACTATTTTGAAAATTTTCCCTCACTGGTTTCTCACATACTCGCATATCGTACTGAGCTTTATATCTCAATAGTTTCTCACACATCTTTTTGAGGTTTATCTATGTTTTCTCACACACTCCAATATTGTTATGAGGTTGATCCTTGACTAGTTTTTGACACAATCTCACACATTCGCATAATGCATTGAGGTTTATCCTTTAGAGGTTTCTCACACATTCATATTTTGTTGAAGTTTATCACGCAGTGGTTTTTTTTTTATATACTATGAAATTGTGTAGAGGTTTATCCCTCACTGGTTTTTCGCAGAGTCTCATGTTGTATTGAAGTTTATCCTTCACTTGTTTCTCACAAACTCTCAAATTATATTAATATTTATCCCTGACTGGTTTCTTAACACACCTATCTTGTATTGACGTGTTTTCCACCTACTTTCATATTGAGTTTTGGTTTATCCCTCACTGTTTTCTCACAGTGTAATATTTTTTGAGGTTTATCCCTCAGTGGTTTCTCACACGATCTGATATTGTATTAAGGTTTACACCTCACACCTTTCTGATATATTGCATTTTCTATCGTTTACTGGTATACGACATACTCTCATATTGCATGAGATATATCCTTCACTGGTTTCTGATACACTCATATTGTATTGTCTTTTATCCATTATTGGTTTTTGACACACTCTCATATTGCATTGAATGTGGTCTTTCACTGGTTCTGACACATATTGCATTGTTTTATCCTTCACTGGTTACTAACACACTCATATTGCATTGTGTTGTCTTTCACTGGTTTCTGACACACTCATATACCATTGAAATTTATCCTTCACTGGTTTCTGACACACTAATATTGCTTTCGATTTTATCGTTCACTGGTTCCTGACACAGTCTCATCATCATAGTTTCTAACACACATATATTTTTCACTGGTTTCTGACACACTCCCATATTGCATTGTTTTATCCTTCTCTAGTTACTGACACACTCATATTGCATTGAGTTTTATCCTTCAATGGTTTCTTACTCAGTCTCATATTGCATTAAGTGCTATCATTCACTTTTTTTCTAACACACTCATATTGCATTGTGTCATCGTTCATTCGTTTGTGACACTCATATTGCATTGTTTATTCCTTCATAGGTTACTGACACACTTTCATACGGTATTGAGTTTTAATATTCAATGGTTTCTCATATACTCTTTTAGTATATTGAGGTTTATCCCTCACTGGTTTCTCACACACTCTAATGTATTTTGGTTTATCCCTTTACTAGTTTCTCATTCTCTTTCATACTGGTTTGAAAGTTTTCCCTCACTGGTTACTCACATACGCCCATATTGTACTGAGATTTATATCTCAATGGTTTCTCACACATTCGGATATCTTTATGTTTATCTCTCATTGGTTTCTCACACACTCAAATATTGTTATAAGGTTGATCCTTCACTGGTTTTTGACACATATTATATTGAGGCTCATCCCTCACTGATTTCTCACATTCATATTTTGTTGAGGTTTATCACGCAGTGGTTTTTTTAAATACTATAAAATTATGGTTTCTCGTAGTCTCATCTTGTATTGAGGTTTATCCTTCACATGTTTTTTACAAACTCATATTGTATTAATATTTATCTTATATTGACGTGTATCCCCCAATGGTCTTACACCCACTTTCATACTGAGTTTAAGTTTATCCCTCTCTGTTTTCTCTCAGTGTCATATTTTTTTTTATGTTTATCCCTCAGTGGTTTCTCACACGATCTGATATTGTATTAAGATTTACACCTCACATGTTTCCGACACATATTGCATGAGTTTTATCCTTGACTGGTTTCTGTCACAGTAATATTGCATTCAGTGTTATCGTGTTTATCCTTCATTGGTTTTCTGACACACTCTCATATTGCATGAGTTTCATCTTTCACTGCACATATTGCAGTGAGTGTTGTCTTTCACTGGTTTCTGACACACTCATGTTGCATTGAGTTTTATCGTTCACTGGTTTCTGACACACTCATATTGCAATGAGTGTTGTCTTTTACTGGTTTCTAACACACTCATATAACATTGAATTTTATCCCTCACTAGTTACTGACACACTAATGCAATTCAATTCTATCGTTCACTAGTTCCTGACACACTCTCATATTACATTGAGATATTGCATGTTTTATCTTCGATGGTTTCTGAC